>JACGTJ010005741.1:0-10577 GCA_014858695.1 Chrysomya rufifacies | reverse complement strand
ATTCGACCAAGCCGAATATAATCTTACTTGTTTTTTTTGCAGTTGGCATTAATTTCATTGCAAAATGTGACTCTTTTTTAACCAGACACACCTCTTTCATAGAGCTTCATTTTCTCTATATTTACCCCCTTTTTTGAAATAAAAATAACAAGATAGACGAGACTTTTAGTCTTATAAATAATGGTTTCATATTTATTATATATGCACATACACACACACACACAAACAAGATATTTGTTTAATTATTTTTAATTGCTTTTATAAATAGCTTATTTTATATATAGTAAATTATAGTAAGAAGAAAATTCTTATTAATATAAAGAATTTATTAATTAAATTCTGAAGATTACAAATATTATGAAGATTTATACATATCTAATATATAAAAATTCTTTAGAGAATAATATTGAAAAAAATTTTGTTGCTAACAATAGATTTTCTAGGTTTTTAGATTAATTTTTCCAAAAACTCCCTAAAAACATGTTAATTGCTTTTAATTTTTTTCTCTGAAAATTTACTCTAAATTTATACTTACTTAATCTGGCATCTCTATATGTCGTATTCGGCACTTTTTTAAACAATATGGCGTCATTTAAGGCTCACCTTACACATGAATGAAAATCGTTAAAAAAAATTTAAATGTTTACAAATACAAAACTTCCTAATTTGACCGGGGTAACAAAAATATCTATAGAACAGAATATTTAGTTCTAATTCTATATTAGTTCTAATTATGTTCTAGTTAAATTTGTTTAGTACTATTTCATTGTAGTAAAGATCTAGAATTGAACTAAAACTAGGAATGAAATAATCTATAACATGAAATAGAACTGAACTATAACTGAATTAGAATTGTGTTAGAACTAAACTAGAATTGAATTTGAAGTAAACTAGAACTAGAAAGTAAAATAGAACTGAACTTAAACTGAAACATAACTAAAAACAATGAAACCCGAACTCAATTAGAACTGAATTAAATTAGAATTTAAAAATAATTACACCACTAACTTGATTTAGAGCCAGAAGTTAACAGGACATGAATTAGAAGTTAACTTAAACTGAACTTAAGCTAGAAATGTACTTGAACTGAACTAGAACCTAAGTTGAACTAAATAAGAGCTAAATTAGAACTAAACTAGAACTGATGTAGAACTAAATTTAAACTACTAATGAACTAAACTAGAAATGAACTAGAACAGAATTAGAATTGAGAAAAAACTGAACTTGAACTTAACTAGCACTTTGCTAGTACTGAACACGAAATGAACTAAAAATACTAAAAGTTAATTGAACTATTCAAAGTAGTAATGGGCTCTTATAATCTATTGTAAAATGAAAATTTTATCGTGAGACCGAATCTTAAGATTTAATGTAAGATAATTAATGAAATTTTCCACAAGATCGGAACATTTACAAAGTAACCTAAAACATAAAAGTATTTTGAATTCTAAAGGTTTGTAATTCTTGCAATTTTAAACATTTTAAAATATGTTCGAAATGCACCTTTTATGTATATGTCCAGCTCCGGCAATTAAAAGACATACATACATACATATATAGTTAATTATAAACTAGAAAACCCCAGTTAGATATCACGTTCGGCAACTACATGGATCTACAAAACCATGAAAACCAACCAATCAGCAACAGATTTTTTATTTTTAACGAGTTTTCCAAATTAATTAATGATATTTTTTTTATCTATGACCCCTAATATTAAATTTTTGTTTAATTATGTTAAAATATATCTTAACTAAAACGTTAACCACCCATCCATTTTAAAACACCTGGCATCTCTAAATGGCGCCATATGCAATCAACACGTATCAAACACTAAACACATAGGGTACTTAACAGATGATGCCATTGACAGCTGCATTAAAATGCGTGAAAGTCAATACAAAGAAACCTATTCATAATAGCAATCTTTTCAGACATGTAGAGCTGCCATGAAAATTCTATTTTCATTGAAGAGCATAGTACAAAAAATTTTATTACTTTAAAGAAATTTTACTCTTTGATAATTTTAACTACATTTTGTAATATTAGTTAAGATTAAAAAAAAATCAAGTAAGAATATTATATTCGGCTTGGCCGAATCTTTAATACCCACCATCAAAAAATATATTAAAGTATATTTAATATATATTTTTTGTTCAACTTTCTTCCTATTAATTAAGGAGGTATCGAAAATTTCATCGTTTACATCCATTCATTTCATATTTGTAACAAAATACATCAAAATCACGGATTTTTTGTGGGTGGGCGGTTGACAACTTCCATGTATTTTAATCTTTCCAAATATGGGAGGAGAAAACACATTTATTTATTACGTCTAACATTGCTGTCTAATGGCATTTATACAATTTAACCTTTGTATGCTTTTCTGTGACATATTTGTGACAGATTTTATAGACGTATGGAAAAGTGGGCGGAGCACGCATTATTTTTACCAAGTTTCTTCCTATTAACTAACATCGAAAATTTCATCGTTTTTCTTCATTTATTTTACATTATATATACAAAATGCTCGGATTTTTGTGGGTGGGCAATGCACGCCCATTTTTTGTTTTTTAATATTCTTCCTACTATCTAACAGTTAGTCTAAAATTTCATCTTTGTACGTTATTACCTTTCATATTTAGGGCGAAATATGCTTAAAAAGGCATATTTTTATGAGCGGGCCAAAAAATGAGCGGTCGCCCTTCAATTTCATCTTTGTAACTTCATCCGTATCATATAGATATCATATTATGTACTAAAATGCTCCAAAATTACAGATTTCCATGGGTTTTTTGTTCCATAATTTCCTTCTTTGTAATCTAATTGTGCCCATTTTCAATACCAAACAAAGCTTATATAAGAGAAATATTTGTGCTATATTTCATCTTCCTAGCTCTTCCGGTGCTGTCTCCATCGTGCTTTCAACAGACAGACAGACGGACTTCGCTATATCGACTTAGAATATTACCATGACCCAGAATACCTATACATGTTGGGATCTTAGACGAATATTTTAACATGTTACAAACGGAATGACAAACCCAATATACCTTCCACCATTTTTTGATGGTGGGTATTACAACACACCCTTATTTTCTTTTACAATCTACATTTGCTTAAGTAATTAAATTATATAACACACCTGTCTTTTTTTTCATTCTAAACATAAAATGTTTGTTTTAGATTTATTACCTATTGTGTCTCAAGACATTTGTAATATTTATCTTTATTTATAATCTAATAACTGACCTACTGTGGGTTTTTAGTTTTAAAGAAATAGAAGGTTGGTGGTTGTATTTCAAACAATAGATAAAAGTAAATATTTCTAAAGGTGTTAAAAGTGAAATTTCTATGTATTCTAAAGAATCATATGACCTTTAAGGTCAATGGCTTTATTATTATTTTTTTTTAATTTTGAATAGACTCAAAAAAAGTGTGCTAAATACAATACAATAAATTATTTGAACTTTTTCTTAAACAAAAATTTAAATAAGAGATATTTGAAACAATGAATTTGTTATAAAAATAAACAAAAAGTTTAATAAACGTAATATATGCTATAGATGTTAAATGAATTGTTATAAATTTTAAATTTTAACAAGCTAAATATTTTAAGACAAGAGAACAAAGTACAAATTATAAAAAATATTGAAAATTATTAAAAAAAAAGAAAGAACGCTATATACGGCTATGCCGAATCTTATATACCCTTCACTTAAGTTGGCTAACACAAAAAAAATCATCCAAAAATAGCCTAATCCATTCCCCGTTCCAGATGGTCCAATCCGTTTAGATGTTAATCCGAAAAATCCTCCAAAAATCAATAAAATTGTCAGTGAAACAATGAAGTCTCTATCTTTTATAAAGGCTTCATAAATCCCAAACAAAGATTTATGGTAATGTGGTGTGTTTATGGTTATGTGGTGTGTTTGTTTATGGTAATGTTGTGTGTTTGTTTGTGTGGTTTTTATTAGCAAAACAAAAACAACTATTATGAATAAAATAAAATTTAATCGTTTTTTGCCCATAACTCTGCTATTTACTAACCGATTTAGAAAATTTAAAAAACCAAAATTGTACCAAAAATCATGCTATTGATTTATATTGGTTTCAAGTCCATAGTATGTAAAGAAATAGTCTAAATATTCCAAAATATTAAAAAATAACGGTTTTTTGAAGATATCTCTGCCATTTATAAATGGATTCTAAGGAATTTAAATAGCAAAATTCTCGCGATCCTAACGAAGAATTTGATATATATATATAGTATAGCTGTGTAGTTGGGGGCCTTCATAAACGACGTACCAACCGAGGGACGGAGAGACATATTACGAATTTTCTCGAATCCACGATTTAGAATACATATACTTTAGATCAGACCAAAAATGTAGAAATTACAAACGGTATGACAAACTTGTATGACAAACTTTCACTATAACTGAAGCGTAAAATAAATTTTTGGATAAATTTTGTATGTATTTCCATGCTAATAACATGGCAACACTGTTGAAATTTATAGTTTTCTTTAACTGAATTAAAAAAGACACTAACAAAAATTGTTAAGAAATGAAAACAAAAACAAAGTACAAACCTGCAGTAAACAAACTGGAAAAAGGTAAATAACAATAAAGAAACTAAAAAAACGAAACTAAAAACTAACAAAAAAAGCAAAATGATACAAAAATTACAAAGAAAAGAAAAATATACAAAATATGGCTGTAAATTTTTTTTGGTTTTTGTTTTTTGGGTAATCAATCATTAGAGAAGGTTAAATTTTTCTAAAAGCAACAACAACAACAACACAAACTGATAATAAAAATTCCATAACAAACTAAAAATAAGAAAAATTCTACTAAACCTGATAAAAAAAATTGAATATATCTTTCAAATACCATACCAACCAACAAACATCTATTCTTTCACACATGTAATATAAACAAATCATTTTACAATATGGCCGCCAAATAAAATATGACAGTTTCTTTCAATAATCTTACATTTTGTTCAAAAAATTTTATCAACCATAATTTGTTAAGAAGTTTTAATAGAGAGTTTCTTAACACAATGAAATAATTGTAGTATTATTTGAGTGTTTTGTTAAACAAAAAAAAAAATCTTTAGAAATTAAAATTGAAAATGTAAATAGACAAATTGTCAAAAAAGATGCAGCCAAAAAGATCAAATGACATTTAATGACAAATGTGACAATTATTAATGATTGTTAGCGAATATAACTAAAGATATAAAGAAAATTCTTTAAGCACAATATAAACAAATTAATCTTAAGTTTTTTTTTTATTTGAAAAATGTTTAAACTACTTTAGGCAACTTCAAAATTTTTGAGAATTTCTAGATTATTTTGTTATTAAATAAGGTTATCTTAAGGAATTTGTAGTAATAAAAGATTTTAAATATTTCAAAACAAACAATTTTAAGATTTTTGAAGTTGAAATAAACGTAATTCTGTATTCTGTAGAAGCAGTCTAACAGAGTTTTGTAAGATCTGTTAAAGGGAATCTTTATTTTCATAAGATCTCGGAGATCTGTCATTTAAAAACATCTCAGGGATCTTACATTTCAAAAAAGATCACAAGAATCTGTCATTTAGAAAGATCTCTGGGATTTGACCTTTCAGATGATCTCAATAATGACCAGTCATTTAAAAACGAACTGGTAGATCGACCATTTAAAAAAACACGAGGATATGTCAGAAATTTGTCATTTAAAAGGTCTCGAGGAACTGTCCTTAAAAAAGATCTTGGGGATCTGCCGTTTAAAAACATTTCAGGGATGTTACATTTAAAAAGATCCTTGAGACGATTTTAAAAAGGTCTCAGGGATTTAACCTTTCAGAAGATACTAATAACCTGTCAAAAGATCTGGTAGATCAGTCTTTTAAGAAATCTCGAGAATCTGTCAAATCTTGTATTGCTTTTGAACGATAGGGTTGTAGTTTGAAGGAATAATTTTCCCATTAAACACTGACAAATCGTGGGCAATGTAACTTCATGCGATTCTTACACATTTTATATTGTTTAAAGATCATAGTAGTCCAAAGGCAGAATTTTCTTTATCACTAATAAAACTTTGAAAAGTTCTACCACCGATCCGAAGAAAGTTTTGATTTTTAGCAAAGAATCACAGGTTTAACGAAAATTTTGATAAGTGCTAATATTCAGCTTCGACAAGTCCATGTTATTACTTACAGATTCAGAATAGATGTTTTAGAAAACGATTGTCTCTTTAACAGATATTTTAGAACGAAAATTTCTAGTTTAAATCTATTCAGTTCTATTTTAGTTCCAGTTCTTTCTATTTCAGTTCCAGTTTAGATCTCTTTGAATTCTATTTTAGTTCTATCTAAGTTCTAGTTTAAATTTTGCTGTTCGATCCCAGTTTAGAACAGCAACAGTCTCATTAACAGCTAATATTTATGCCCTCTCCTAATACATTTGACAAATCAATACATACGATTTAAATTTCAATCCAAACTTACCAGAATGATGACCAGCATCATCATCTTCATCATCATGCAACTGTTGATGTTGTTGTGTCTGTTCCTTATCCGAGGGACTACTACAGCTACTATCAATATTACGTATAGTACCCTCTCCCGTCGATGAGGCATTCGAATTATCCTGTATTAAAGTATCCGTAGCCGAACAATTATTTTCATCATTAACCGAACCGTTTGATGTAACATCGAATATTTTGAAACGTTCACGTATTAATTCAGTACATTTTTCCGCACGAAAATATGAGTCCAATTCATCGAGTGCCAATGGACAGACATCGTATTGTAAATAGAAATCTTTACCCCAGCTACCGGTACAAAATGATGTACCCGTTGAGGTATTACTGCCGCCTCCGTTACCATGCATTTGTTGTTGGTGTTGAGAGGCAATGGATTTGAGCAAAGAATTGCTACGCGATAATTTAGTCGAATGAGCGCGGCGTATAAAGGAAAGTGATTTTTTGGCGGGTGAAGTTATTTGATGGGGATGTGGTGGATAGTTTTTGGCATTTGATGAATTATTAGCTGGTGGCGATGTTAGTGAATTATCCGAAGAAGAAGACATAGATGTAGTAAGTTTCGGTGTAGATTTAAGTAAAAATAGATTTTTTGGTGGAAAAGCACTAGTTATTATAGTATTAGTTTTAACATTTTTCGAGGAATCACGATTTAAATGACACGCTTGACTGCCGCCAAATTTACGATTTAACGAGGCAGACGAATCGAGAGGAGATTTTTTTGTTTTATTATTTGCTGTTGGCGAGGACGATGAAGCGGCGTGATCTAATGCTTCACCTTGTTTTAAAGCAACTGAGGGTGAGAGATTTTGCGGTAAAGTTTTCGATTTAACACGCAAAACACACGGTGTCGATGTAACAATATTGGTATTTGTTGATTTTGTTGGTGTTATTGTAGATGATTGTTTGGTATGTGTAGCAGATACTGACACCGACACCGACGACGACGTAGTAGTGGTAGAAGAAGCTTTTATTTTGGCGACATTGATTAGATTTTGCTCAGAGCTTTGTAGATGTTTAGACGCCAGTACAGACGTTGGCGATGTTACAGCCGATGAAGAAGTAGAGGAGGAGGGTACTGATAAAATATTAGTACGCGAACGCGATTTCATCATTTTAATGGGTGTCGATGTATTGGTTTGCATACGACTTATCTCTGAATCATCATCGTCATCGTATTCATTTGTATTGCAATTTTGTGTAGAATTCATTGTTGGTGTTACTGGTGTAGTTGGTGTTTTGTTATGAATCTGTGAGTCTCTCAATTTAAGGGGGGTTTGTTTCGTTGATGTTGTTGTAGTTGTTGTTGTTGTCACTTTATGTGAACTAGTATTATGACGTTGTGTATGGCTATGTGTAGCTGACGTAGTTGTATTACCGCTAGGGGTTACCACTATATCATTTTCTTCATTAAATTGTGTTCTAGGAGCCGGGGAAGGCCATTTACTGTTAGACGATGTATGACTTTTATAAGAACTAGTCGATTTTCTTTGTTCTTTTGTGGTATTGGGTAATTGTTCCGATATTGTAGATCCCAAAGAACTTCTAGGTGATTGAGAATCATCTAGAGCATTCAATACTACACCATAACGTTTAGTACGCGACGAAGATTGTGTAGAATTTCTTTGTTTAGCTATGGGAGTGGAATGATTAGTTGTAGAGTTTGTTAAAGATTTATTACTTATAGAACTTAATCTATTTGTGGTATTGGATTTAGTAGAACTTAAAGAACTCTTACTAGTTCTTTTAGAACTGGCCAATGTGGAGCTAGTAGTTAAAGGTTCCTTAGCTGGGGTAACATTGGGCGCTTTTGTTGATTTATTCTTATTCATAGCAATTATAAATTCGGCAGCATCACTATCCTCATCCAAATCGGCTGACATATCATCTGTTACACCCGTTAGACTCCAATTAAAGCCACAAGGTGGTGCCATTTTCTTCGAACTCTTTGAACTACCACTTCTATAGCCCGAAGAGGCAGTAGAAGAATTGGAGGAGGTGGTACTAAAACCCAAAGTACTATTGGCCCTTTCAAATAGTAAAGTAGTAACCTTTACCGAAGTTGTAGCACTGCGCGGTGAACCCGAAATTTGTTTACTATTCAAGGGTTTTAAAATACACGATGAAGAAGATTTTTTTAGATTAATATTACTAGAATTTTTAAAATCCTTGCTACTAGTAGAATGACTAGTTAAACTGGAGAGACTGCCACTAGTAGAACTACGATCTACTTCGTCGTTTAGTTTTGCAGATATCTCAGGTTCGTCGTCCTCTATGACCAGCGGTACATAAAATGTAGATCTTCTGCGTTGTTGTTTTTCCTCTGCGGAGGAAGTGGAGCTAATAGTGTTGGGTGTAGAAGGTGTTACCGAAGATAAGGAAGTATTGGAACGATTTAAAGATGAAGTATCCAAAGTTTGCAACATTTTCGTTAAATAGTTTGTAAATTAATGTTAAAAATTATAAATTTTCAAATAATTTATAAGAAACCACATATTTTTTTGTAATAATTTTCAAAAAATTTTGTAATTTTTTTATATTTTCTTTTATATTTCTTTATTATTGTAAAAATATGGCAACATTTGTTGTTTAACTTAAATTTTTTAATTGTATAATATTATTTTTTGTTTATCTTTAAATATTTGGAAAATATGGCCACTTTTTAAAAAATATTAATTATTTTCTTATAATTTCATTAACAATTTTTTTTTTATTTACACTTTTTGCAGTAACTTTTAATTCTTTCTCTAAATTTCTTTTCAAAATTTGTTTTCCTTTTTTTACACTTCCTCTTAACAAAAGAGATCTTTAATCTATAAGATGCTCCCCTATGTATCCAAAATGGAAAAACTGGCTGAACAACTTATTTAAAACCACTAGACACTAAAATATTTGTTGTTGCCTTTAAAGCTGCCTGCTGTTCACAACTTTACTTAAAGTGCATTTTCTTAAATTTGCTAAGAATATTTTGTTTTTCTTAAATAAATTTTATTTATTTAATATCTTTGTTATTGCTTATTTAATATTAACGTTTTACTTTTTATTATTTTATAAAATTAAATTCTTATTATCATTAAACACTTCACTCGCTTTATCGTTTTATCAAAACTTCTCTTAATGAACAACCGCACTCAACTGAAAACGCAATTCAAATTGCGCCACTACTTCACTCAATTCTTATAGTAAATTATGAGTAATGAGTAAACTGTGTTATTATAACGAGAGAGGGAGAGTAAGAGCTGAGTAAGAGTGTTCAATTTGATAGATCATTGAGTTAACTGGAGAAATAGTGTTGCCATATGTAGGTATGTTTTAAGTAGATTAGTAACTTTGGAGTTTTCAGTTTTTTTTTAATATACATAAATTTCATGATCATAATATGATCTAGAACTAAATTGAACTGGAAGTGAATTAGAAGTGAAGTAGAACTGAACTAGAACTGAACTAGAATTGAACTAGAACTGAACTAGAACCAAACTATAACTGAACTAGAACTGAACTAGAACTGAAACAGAACTAAACAAGAACTGAATTGGAACTAAGCTAGAACTGAACTAGGACAGAACTAGAACCGAACTAGAACTGAACTAGAATGCAAGTAAAACTAACCTGTAAATGAGTTAGAACCTAAGTAGAAATCTGGCACCACCTGACAATAACATTTTACTTAATACAATTTGAACTTTCTGCTTCTTATTATGTCACCTCCGTTAACTCTAACTTCTCACCCACACAACAATTATTAAATTCTTTGTAAATGATTTATAATAACCCTTTACTACCTCAACTCCTTCACATTATAATCTAACCCCTAAAAATGTTTATATATTTGAAGACTTCTTGGTTACCTTAACCTCAAACCTTAAAATTTTCAAGGTAATATTTATGAATAAACCAAGAAAAGAAGAAAAAAGTATTTTTACCGAAATAAATATTTATGACAATGTTTATAATTTGTTAGCTAAGACAGAAAAAAAGTACATGTTTTAATTTGTCTTTACTTTTTACGTTTAAATAGTAAAATAAACAAACATTTTCTGTAA
>JACGTJ010005733.1:0-12746 GCA_014858695.1 Chrysomya rufifacies | reverse complement strand
TGTATGTGTGTATGTATGTATGTATGTATGGAATTTTGCAATTTTGCAATTTTCTATTATTTCTGTTTATTGTTTTATGGAATTTTGTTAAAAATAAAACAACTTTTGTTAATCTTGGGAAATATTATTAGATGAATAGAAAAACACATACATATGCATGAATTTTTAACCGTTAATTTTGTGCAAATTAAGTAAATTGAACATTAAAAAATAATGTATCTATGTGTATGTATAAGTTGGATGTATATACAAATTATAAACTACTTCATTATAAACAAGAAAAATAAGAATTAAATAATTATAATTTCACACCAGTGTTAAACATTTTTCTTAATTTATATTTTTTACAAAATTGTGAATTGTACATTAAGCTTTAAATAAAGTTTATCAGAAAGTATCAACAATTACAAAAGAATGCTGTAGAAATCATCTGGAAATTGGCTTTTATCCTACATCGCTATTTATAATTTTTGATAAATTTTTTGTATTTAGAGATTTAACACCTAACATAATTTGTATAGTTTTTTAAATTCTATAATATTTAAAATAATCATTAAATATAGTAATAATAGCAGCAGTTTCTTTTGTTTGGCCAATTCAAAACCGATTTTTTTATCTTTTTGATTTAATAAAATAAACATTTACTGACATACTTCTTTTTGTTTCTTGTTAAAGAAAATGTTTAAACATAATATATAAACATTTTGAAAAATAACAAAATAAAAAGAAAAAATAATAATATTGGAATATATTCCCACTTGTGTGTGTTTTTTATTTTGGGGTTTCTTATTGTATTGTAAAAAACATTGTTTAATATAAAATACAAACATTCCTGCATAAAAATACCCCTGTAGTTTTTTGAGACTATTCCCAACTAGAAACTTTGGGATAGTACTGGTTACTTTAGTAGCTAGACATTTTAGAGCTGCCACCAATATTTTTTTACGAAATTATCTTTACAACTAATTCTAGGCGAGTGTCACGTAGCCCGCACCCGTTTCGTACAACGATTCTAAAACTAGTCGTTTGTTCAGTGATTTTTGTTCAAACGTAGATAGCTAGCTATTGTGCCATATGCGTTTCCTAAGACGTACTAAATTGCCACATTTAGACTACTTAGTTGTGACTATAACGATCACAAAAATGATCACATCACATGATCACAAAATTGCCATAAAAAATATTCTCTTTGTCAAAAAACAGAAATTTTCAAAAATATTGTTTACTTAATGTTCAAAGAGGACTTTATAAACTGAGGTTCGTCTACAAAGGAGTTACTAGTTAGACTATAAAATTACACTTTTCAGACGATTGACAACTTACAGTCGAATAAAAATATAAAAAACAGTAGTTCATTTCTAGTAAAAAAACTGTTGGGATCAATTTTTCAGCTAACGCACACATTTACCAATAAAACAGACATTTGTAAAAATTTAAAGGCCTCATCTTGCAAGAAACAGATTTTCGATAGATCAAGGATCAAATTTAGTTTTTTTTAACAATAAAGACTATTTTTTTATTAGAAATGACTGAATTGCACAACTTTCGATCTATGATCAAATATTTCATAGGCAATAATTTTTGTGGTATCCGCTGCATATCCCATGGAGCTGGTTTAGAGCAAACGACAGGCTATTTAAACGTGTTATAACAATCTTTCCTGGATTGGATGCTATGGTTACATCCGCTGCTTCTCTTAAATAATTACCGATTAATGAAACCGCTCCTTGTAAGAACGAAGGGAACATATATACTTCTAAAAGGTCTAGTGATCTTTTCGAATTAAATTTAGATGTACAAAAACGCATTATCATAATTTCGGGTATATGGCCAGCCAGCTGCCTTTCAATATGGACATTGAAAGTTTAAGTTAGGAAGTGATCCTGTGTCAAATTAAATACTCTCTTCTCCTATAGTATAGGCTACAAAAATATATCTGTCCCATATCCGTTATACAAAAAGTTTTGTAATTAGGCTATTATGTATGTTGAATTAAATTCATTAAACATTTAATAAGGCCTCTTTGAATGTGCCTTAGTTTTACCCCTTAGCACTTTCGTAAACCAATACAAAGTAAAGCCTTTTTTGCATTATTGGGTCAATGTTTAAATTGAATTTATTAAATAAACAACATACAATACATACAAAGTGGTAGCGGTAGCAGTGGTGTGGTGGTAATGGTTATGTGCACATGTTATTGCTACTGCAACTGTTGTTGTATCGTTGTTCTTGGTTTTTGTGTACTGCTGCTGATGTTGGTCCCTTGTTATTGTTGTCGTATTGTAAGTTGCACATGCAGCAAGCAACACCAATCAACCAACAAATAAAAAACTGTAATTCATATACACACAATATAGAATTCAGAATCTACTTAAACATCAGTACAAACACACGAATGCTGTAAGATTTTTTTTAATTTAACAACTGACTACAAACAATATGGTTTTAGTTTGTATCTTAAGCTACTTTTTTACTGCTGAAAAGCGTTTTTATCTGTACAAGTTATATGTTTTATATCCGGGATTAAAAACGTACTTTGTTTTTAACCTTGCTGTAATAGAAAGTACTATTAACTTTGTATTAAAGTACTGTATGTATTGATATCGATATGAAATATCAGGTAACTTTAATTCTTATACAGTTAAATATGTGCTACAGATGACCATTACCTTAAGTTAATATAAAATGTTTATATTCAGCATCACCGTAGGTACGGATGCTTGTGTCGCAGATATAAAATATATAAATGCACATCTTCAGTTTCTGAGTCAATTTGACAATGTCCGACTGCACAGTATAAGTCGGTTGAGAACCATAGAAACTGTTTATGGTTGAGAAACATTGAAATTGGTCATGATCGGGCTTAGTCCCTACAGATATGTATCTCTCGAAATCAGTATTTAAACCATTCACTGATTAATGTTCTGAAATTGGTCTCGATTACAAAAATACAAATTCTAAACCAGAGTGAGTGTTTAACTTTTGTTTTCATATCTCACCAACTATAGCATTCTTACTTATTTTGTATGTTGACAAGTGGACATGTCACCGGTAAACGACATTGGAGGAACTGAGCTAACGTATGAATATACCAGTTTTAATTTACTTGGTAACGAATACCATGTTGTATATATTTATCAGAGTAAAGAATTTCCAAATAATATCTTTTAGGTGCAATATAGTAAAATTTCGTACCACTTTTTCAAATTATCTTATCAACATCATTATCATCATCATGATCATAGTTGGCGTTTATGTGTAAGTATATAAAAATAAACATTTCGTGTGGAATAAAATATAAACATGAACCATACGACAAACATCCATTTTAATCTTAGAACCATGATGCGAAAGTATCGATAAATTTAAGGAAAATATTAGAGAAAAATAGAAAAAAAGAACGAATATTCTATTGACTTTCAATTTAAGCATAAAATGTGTTGATATATTGTTAAGATGAATCAATGGAAAAATTTATTGAAAAAAAGACTTAAAGGAAAATATAAAAAACACACATATTCTCAAAGCGATATGTATGTGTATATAAAACAAAATAACCAGTAAAGATAAATACATATTTCTATATATTTAATACATAAGTATGTTAGAATGTATTTATGTACACAATGGAAATTGGCTACTTTCTAAAATATGTATAGTAAACAAACATTTTCCAAGGAAAATTTCAGAACAACAAGAAAAAAAAACGAAAGAATAAAGTTCCAACAAGAAGAATAATTTAACAACAACATTATGGTGGCATTTGCCATTGTGCTACATTGTATCCAAAGATTATGGGAAAATAATGTATAGGAAAAATATTTGCAAAATACACAATAAAAATTATTTCTAATTTTGTTTTTCTCCTTTTTCATTATTCCTTTTCGAAACATAATCACACAAACAACAAATCCGAGTATTGGTCCACTTATTGAATTTAAGATTTTTCAGCGCATTTTATTGTTTGTATATTTAATTTATAAATTGTTGTAATAAACAAATTTTCAACATTTTTACGAATAATACTTATTAACTTTTTGAGAAATTTCCTCAATTAAACTTATTTTGTCGTTGATTGTAAAGGGAAATTAAGGACGCCAAAACAAATATAAGTTTATAAATGTGTGCAAATGAAAATGTATTAACACAACATATAAGAATATCTATAAATATTTTTCAAAAGGATTTTCAAAAATTTTAAAATAAATAACAATGATTCATTACTTGCGAGCATGTTGCAATATTATAATGTTTACATATTGTAGAGAGTTATAGGTATTATTCCCTATTCCGGGAGGACATTTGACAAAAGTGTAGGGCATAATTGGAGGAAACAATTAAATTTCTTATTTCTTTGGAGTTTTTTTTTTTCAAAATTTTATGTGCATTCAACAATCAAAAATCAACCTAATTTGTCATTGAAATTTAAAAAAGAATATTTCAAAATATGCAGAAAATATGCATTTTTAACAAAATATGCTATAACAAATTAATGCCGTTTTGTTTTAAATCTCCACATATGATATGCATAGATTTTCAGCTATTCAACATGCATTTGCAAAAAATTATGAACTCTAGTTATTAAATGTTTAAAACGTAAATTTATTGTAATTAAACTAAAGTTTTAAAAGACTTTGTGATTGAAATGAACAAAGAAATATCCTTACCAATTTCAATATTAACAGCATTACTTATAAGGTGTGCCAATGTCCGATGTTGTTTCCTTTCAATTTTGAAATACATGTAAATTATGTGAATAAGGTGCTCTTAAAGATTCAGCATAATCGGTTATAACATTTCTTAATGCGTTAATGTTTCAAATCGAATAGTTCAAAATTTAAAAACAACTTTTCTGAGATTAAAAATAAACAGTAACTTTGCTAACTATATGCATACATATGTATGTATGTTAATGTTTTTCTATATGCTACAAATAAATATGTATGATTGTTTGAAGAAAAAAAAAGAAAGAAAATTTAAAAGAACAAGTGCTGCTGAAAAATCTCAACTTATAAACAAACAGACTAACGAACAAGTGTTGCCACAAACATAACAAGAACCAAAAAAAGTAGAAATAATAAGAATAAGGAATAAGAAAAAAGTAACAAGTAGAACAAGTACAAGAAAAAAAGAAAGAAAACAAGTTCAAAACTGCAATAAAAAAAATCAACAACAAAAAATTATTTTACGGCAAAAAAAAAACAAATATAAAGACAAAGTCTAAAAAAAAAAAATAAAAACAGAAAATAAGTTTTGATATCACTTGGCCTGTAGGTTTTTTTCTTGTATCTTACTTTTGTTATAGTTGAAGTGTTACATATTCTACAACTACAACATTTGTGTCTCTTAAATAGAAAAATAATAGTATTTTAAGAAAAAGATTTTTCAAAAAATTATAATTAAAATTATACATATATATAGATATGTCTATGGGTATTTGAGACAAAATTATCAATTAAATAACAACAGAACTAGCGATTTTGGTGAATGTATACACATATGTACAATATCTTTTGATAGGCCTAAATGTCACAAAAAGTTAACACTAGAGGAAGTCATAAATCTATGTTTATGTCTTCAAACCGTTTTGTTATTAAGCGCCGCTACAAACAATAAAAACATCAGCATCATTATACTAAAAGATGTGTGATCGCACACCTGAGACATTTATTTACAAACAGAATTACAAAAGAATTAATTTTATAATTGTATCAGTGTATGTATAATACATTTCTAATTCAGATAAAACTCCTGTTATATACATCATAATGTTTATATAGTAATATGTATAAATATCTATGATTTCTTAGAATTTTTATAATTACTTATAAAGAAGTTTTTGGTGACAGTCAAGAGCTAATTATAGCTGTAATTTACATTGACTATGACACTGCCTAGCAGCCTATGTTTACATATTCAAGGACGTACTTAATCTTAGATTTGTAAAAGCATTTATCATTTTTTGGTTTAAAAGATGTCATTAAAAGCATCAAGCCTTTTTGAAAATATTGTCACTAAAATAAATTGTAGGGTATTTTTAATTTCATTTTGTATTTATTGCTTTAATTCACTCTTTAAATAAACTGTTTGATATACCAATATTATAAGATTTTTTCTTTGTTTTTTTTTTTTTTTTTTTTTTTACATAATATACACTTTACTACTACTGTTAAATAGAACGAACAGACTTCTATAGTTAGAATATATTATTAAGTGTTTAAAGAAATCGTGTAAATGTTATAAACCGTTTTGTTCCAATTTGCAACTTTCAATAATAAAGAACAATATAATCATAAGTTTCTGTTTAAATAATTTTAAAATACATATAATTTAGCACTATTTATTTAATTTTAAACATGCCAGTGTCAAGATAATTTAGCAGGAAATGTTTTTATGTCTTTTTTTTATATAAAAATATTTGTCATTTAAAAAGTACAGTTGGATAAGATTTATTATATATTTTATATAGTAAGGTTATTAGAAAGCTTTTAAATTAGAACAATACACTCAGAGAAAAAACAAAGTAATCAATATAGAAATTTTGTATGTTCGTATTGAATAGAATTATTAATTTGATTTTGTAAATGATTCCGATAGGAAACTTTTTTACGGAGACACGAACTTAATTTCATTAAATTAGATTTATGTAAAATTTTTCCAAATTATTAAAAGTTAAAAAAAAACGCACACATTTTTAATCAACACTTAAACAATATTTAATTTATGAACGCGTATGATAATCGTTTATAATAAAGACAATTACAAATATCACAGCTCCGCCTATACCCTACACGGTTCTAGGCAAAGTGAAGTAATGGGCTGTATATAACCAATTTTAATAGATTTAGTATTCGGTATAAAAATAATTTACCGATTTTTGCTTGCTTACTCACATATTTAAGCATTTTAGGTGAGTATTTGTATGGGAACTAGGTGAAATTTGGCTCATACGTAAAGATCTAAAACAATGGACCGATTCTATCCATATTAAACTGAAATCGTCATCATGCCAAATATAACGTTGCGCTTATTTCATTAAGTACCCTGTGATTCGACTTAATGTTATTTAAAAATGCGTCCTTTAGTTTTATCACAAGGTTTGCATGACATCCAGATGGCTGAAATAGTTAGATCGACTCGGAAAATGATTCTGAATGTAATGGTATAGTCAAAATCATTTAATTTCTGTCATATTTTTTAGAATCAAAACTCTTTCAACTTTGTGGTAAAAACTCCAAATCTTTAAGGCACAATTGTATATATTTACACACGTTTAAAATAATTTAATTAATTTTAAAAGGGTCTCTTGGCTTAATTACTTTATAATATAAAATTTGTAATATAATCGTTACAATAACCAAATTGCAGAATTATTAATTATCTGGCATAAATCAACATAATAAAGAAATATACACATGTATGAATGTATGCATGTACATATATAATACGAATTTAATATTTTTATTTTTTCGAAGAAGCACTTTAATTCTGATAAATAATTAAATAGAATAGAATATAAAGTAATAATTAGAGCATTTCGTAGTTGGATTTTTTATCTAAATAAACTATATCGTAATATGTGTGTACATTGTACATACATTTATTCTAAAAACGTATGTATGTGTCTAATTAAAAAAAAAAAAGTAAGTCAGTCAAACCCGACTATATGTTACCCTACAACATATAAGACCTGAATACTATTATGTAAAATATTTCACCGATTCATATGAAATTCGACAAAGTGAAGTAATAAACCGATCAAATAAAATTTGGAACATATGTGTATAAAGACTATGAACAAAATGGATCATGACAAGTTTTAAAATGATTCGTTTTTAGGAAAAAAATATAACCTGTGCCAAAATTTAGTTAGAAATTTTAAAAAATTTGAATTTTTCCACATATTTTAGCACTTTACACTGTAAAACTTTCATTCTGAGAGAACGTTTTTGTGTGGGGGCTAGTTGAAATAATAGGCCAATTGAAATGAAATCTGAAACATAAGTTTACATTTGCAAAAAATAACCAGTGTCAATTTTAAGAGAAGATATCTATGAAACAGTTATTTTCCCCACCTATTTCAGCATCCTGCGCTGTAAAACCCTCATTCTGTGAGAACTTTTAAATTTGGACTACGCGAAATAATAGACCGACTTTAATGAAAGATGATAGTTTTAAAACTGCATAAAAGTTTGATTACTTTTTTTCAATGTTACATATATTCGCATATTATACCAATGGTGGTGCAGGGTGTAACAATATTAACGTAAACTTGTGAAGTGTGACAAAGTGAAACTTTTTTAGCCATAAAGAAAATAATAAACAAGTTATATAAATAAGAAAAATTTTTAAGTAATAATACAAATTGTTCTTAAACGCTAATGATCTTGTGGTCCAGATATTTAAATTTTGCATAAATTTGTCCAAAATTGTTAAGAAATAATATACAAATATTAAGTGATATATACCAATTTTGTAAAGCTCTTATATATGTATTTAAGAGATTCTGAATTGTTGTACGAAATTAAATAACTACAAACTTAGAATCGCTTTTTATACTTCCAGAATTTGTTTCTTCCCTGATGTTTCCCAATTTATTTTACTGGAATATTGAAATTGGAAAGTAAATATTCGAAATAATTGATGCAAATACTTCATTTCATTGTGTTTTAAAAAATATGTTTACAACCAATTTAATTTTTCTTTATAATTTGTAAATGATAAATTATCATTTTATAGTCAACGTTTACCAACTGTAAATAGCGAGTGTGTTATATAAAGGATATTAATGAAATGCTTTTGTTTCAAAAGGTGTAAATTATCACCTTCAATTGCCTAAAATAATAATTTATTAACTAATCAATTCGCATTGCCAAAAAAAAAAAAAAAAAAAACAAATCAAATCATTATTAATCCTGTTTAAATAGAAGTATTTACATATGTAAATATCTATGTATATATGTATGTATATTTTTAAAATTTATGAATATTTAAACAAATGAAAAATGTAAATAATTTAGTAGTTAAAATTGAATAAATGTTGTTTTTTACGATCATTTTATATGTTTTACTTAATTCATCCATTAAAAACTGTCTTTTTCTACATATGTATAAACATTTTTCTATGTATGTGTTTAAAATAAATATTTATATTATTATTACTTTTTGTTTTGTTTATAAAATGGAATAGGATGTAAATAAATTTATTCGTTTTACACATTGTACATATATGTATGTTATAATGTCTACATATAATACATACATATTCATGAAGTAAATATATTTATTGTTAATACATACAAGCAGATTTAAAAGTGAGCAATTTATATCCTGTGGTGACTGCAGCGCTTTGTTTTTGTTTTTTACTTTTATGCAAATTTTAGAATTTATTCTGTCTATGAAAGCGTTGGAACAAGTGTATTTTTAGTAAATATTTTTATTGCTTTAGTTATAGTTTTATATTTATTTTAAATCAAATATATATATATATATATTAATATTTATCAATCAATCAAATCATGCATTAAATATGACATTTTAGAGATTGATAATTTTGTAATTCCTTTTTTAGCATGGAAATTACTTTAAAAAATTTTCATTTAGATAAAGCACTCGAATGGCACTGTTTTTTATACACACGTACACATTGATAATTCAATTTTCTATTTAACATTTAATTTAAATATATTTTGTAAAAACTGAATTAATATGAAATCCTTTCGTTTTAATATTGTCATCACTTGTTTGATAATCACTTGTAAAGAAACTGTGTTTACATTTTGTCTTAATTTTTTCTTTATTGCGTTTCTTTTGGCTTAATTTTCTAAACTTATCCGTTGATATGAACTAAACGCTTTCAGAGTATATAACGTACTGCTTTGCCTAGTTTGTGGTCTAAAAGATTTTTAACCATTCTTCACTGTCTCTACAGCAGACCAAATTGTACGTAAAATGAAAGAAGTTTTAAAAAACGCTACTGTTACTGTCTCTGCATGTTGTTTTTTTTAATGTTTTCGATGTTGTTGTTGCCGCTTGTCACCGTTGTTCTTCTTAGCTTTACTATCTTGGCCTCTATTGTAATACAAAGAAAAAAAAATACAACAACAAAGATAATAAAAACAGTAACAACAGCAACAACTAAAGAGCCAACAGTTGAACAAGTAAATAGTCCGTAAGTCAGTCAGTCAACAGTATAATGTTATAGACTTTAAGCAGACATGAAAACAAGAAAGTGCATGATGGTTAAGAGCAGCTTTAAATGGCTAAAACTCACACATATATACATATACTCACACACATACAATTTATTACAAACAAAATACATCCATCCAACAACCGCAAGAGTAAGATCAGCAACAACAAAAAAAGTAAAACAAACAAAAAAGTTGAAGAAATGTACAAACAAAAAGTTCCAACAAGAACAAAACACAAATGTTTGAATGAAAGTTGCGCAGACGCAGCAGACCTGACGCCAATTTTTAATACTCATTCATTAAGAAGTCTCCACCAAATCTCACAGTTAAAAAAAACAAATACGAAACAGAGAGAAACTGTAAAAGGCAATAGCGATAAAGAGAGATGGCTTAAATTATGGTCTGTTTGGTTTCTTAGCCAAGAAGACCGGCTTTTTTTCTTGTAGGTAAATAACAAAAAAATTCTTAAAACATATTGATTCATAGGTTTTTGTTCACACAGCTAAATTTGGTTTGGTTGGAGCTTTTTTAAGTTGGTTGTAACAGGTTTGATCCGTGTTTGACTTGTAAATTAAATTCACAAACCAATCTTTATTAATGTTTTAATTTACCCGCATAAATTGTTGTTCAGTGTTTTTAATCTTGATGTGTTCTAGAGTTTTGTTTGAACATTCCAGAAGTGGTGAATGCAGTTGAAATTCTGTTAATATTAAAAAAACACAATTTCTCTAAAGTAAATACATTCACATAAAGCTGAAAGTTCTTATTATAAATTACTATTACTTGATATTGTTATTCATTTTTAAATCTGAGATAAAATTTTAAAATTAAATAGTTTCCCATTAGTTAAAAGCATCTGCAAAATGTTTATTTATGAGCCATACAATGTTATGACATATACAGCATCGATAAAATCTTAATAACATAGATACAATATAAGATGTGGACTGAAATTTAATAATAAAACGGAAACATATTACAACATTAAAAGTTGTTCTTTGTTGCCTTAAGATTTCGATTAAAATATGTTATTACGGCTTTCAATACCGAAGGTCAAACAATGCACTACTTTAACTTTTTGTTATAAAACATCTAAGTGAATTTTAATAAAATTAAATTTTTTCCTTCTATATATCTAAACTAATTTTAGACTCTATTTTAAACTCTATCTGAATAGAGTATTTAACCGGCTTGATTTGCGGATATTTTGTATTTATTATTATTATTTTCCGATCCCCACATTAATTAAAACAGAAATTTTTTATAATTCCATGAATCTAAGTAAATCGTTAGTCTGATTAAAAATCACTTTCTTTGTCCGTACGATTGTCTAGTCCTCACACATAGTCCTAATTCTGATCTCTTATAAGTTTAAGTATGATCTGATCCTCAAATATGGAAGGAAACATAGGAAAAGGAACATGGTCCAGGATATGTTATTCCTTTTTTCCCCTTAATGAATTTAAGTATGGTCTGATCCTACGATATGGGGAGAAACTTCAAAATCCGGCAATTTCAATCTTTGCATTGTTTAGCATCCTCTAATTTGATTTACAATTCATATTTATTCTGATGCTGCTCATATTAAAAGATTGTGTAAAAAGTTTAACCAATATTTATTGATTTTTCTTTACCTCTTGAGTTTTGATTTTTTGCACATTAATGAAAATCATCATAATCAGCAAAGGTAATATTCTTATTTCATTCAAGATCGACAGTAATATTAAGAAATATTTTCTCTTCTATTAATAACTATCCGTAGCAATATTATCTTAAGGTCATTATTGGCAACTTAAAGCTTAGGTGCTGATGTTATGCTAGGTACCCGAAAATATCTCGATAATTGTCCCTACATCTGCTTTACAAATGATTTGCATCTATTTTGCATGATAATGTTTCCTTCCAGAACTTGATGCGGCAACACCGCAGATTGGTAAGACTAAATATTTCAATTTTTCGTTCTATTTTATTAAGTTTTTTTTATACCCACCATCAAAAAATGATGGGGGTATATGAGTTTGTCATTCCGTTTTGTAATATGTTAAAATATTCGTCTAAGACCCCAACATGTATATATATTCTGGGTCCTGGTAACATTCTAAGTCGATCTAGCGATGTCCATCCGTCTGTCTGTTGAAAGCACGATAGAGACCGCACGGGATGAGAGAAAGACGAAATTTGGCACAAATATTTTTCTTATATAAGGTTTGTTTGGCATTGAAAATGGGAACAATCGGATTATAAATAAGGAAGTTATGGAGCAAAAACCCATAAAATCCATAATTTTGAAGCATTTTAGCACATATTATGTCATACATATGAAACGGACGAAGCTACAGTGATGAAATTTGCGGTGTACCATTAGATGAGTATAGTGAAGGCAGCAATCCAAAAATAGGCGAGCCACGCCTACTTTTCCGCCCACCTCCCATATAAGCCCAAATTGAAAAATATGGAATTTCTTTGTTACATCATAACATGAATACCACATTTATATGCACAAATGGATAAATGGGCGTGGCCCGCCCACATTCTGTCCACTTCAGCATTTAA
>JACGTJ010005729.1:0-13218 GCA_014858695.1 Chrysomya rufifacies | reverse complement strand
ATATATTTTTTTTTTTTATTATTTATTTATTTATTATTCTTTATTGTTTGGCTTATTGTTTGCTATATTTATGCAAAATGTGCCGAAATCCTTTATCTGTATGTACATTTTTCAGCACTAAAACATCGTTGTAAATACATAAAAAAATTAATGAAGCAATTAACAGAAAAAATGAATATTGAAACAGTTTTTAGAAGAATCTTTTTTAATGTTTAAATTTACTTCTTAATTAAATTTCAAGCTAATACTAAACGTTGTCGATAATTGAATAAATAGTCCGATAATTTTTTTCTGTGTAAAGCTGATTTTGTAATGCAAGATGCTTTATTACTTTAAATTTAGAAAATTCCTTAACTTGTAATTGTATTTATTTAAAATAAATTCTGATCCTCTAAAATCTGAAGTTTTTGGAATGAAAACTTTGTTGAAAAACATAACTAAAGAAATATTATTTAGTAAAAATATCTAAGATAGAATCGATAAAAATATACCTCAATACTCACAAAATATTGCATGGAAGTTTTTCTCTTCCAATAAGTTCTGAAGGATTAAATAGTTAAACATAAAACCCTGAAGATATATTTAACAAGTTTAATATTACTGTGATATTTTATAAAATTTTTTTAAATTGAATTGCTTAATTTTAATGATATTTTTGTGTGAATTTCTAAATTTAATTGTTTCAATTAATTTTTATATATTTTGTTTTTCTTTGAGTTATAGCCCACCCCAGGAAAATTATCTAGCTTCGCGAATGGAATCAAAACAAAAATTTAATATTCTCGCTTCTCTTCTGATATTAAAAATTATCTTGAGAATTTTTTAAGTTGAAAAGCATATGGAATAAATTAATATTAATTTTCTTAGAAATATAATTTTTAAATCGTGAATCCTGACTGTTGAAAAATTGATATATTATTTTTTATAGCAAGTGCAAATATGCTCAATTAAAAAAAAATAATAATAATAATAAATAAAAAAAACAATTTTTATATTAAGAAATAGATATTTTACGAAAAAAAAGTTCAGCAAATTGTCAGATTTATATAAACTTGTATTTAAAAAAAATAAATCGTCAAGCAAATCTTACGACAAATCTGAACGTATAAGGTGGCGTTAACATAAATTTAGAGATAAGTTCTGGTTTTTTAATGTTGAAAAGCATATAGAATAAATTATTATGAAAAAATGATCTTCATTTATTTAAAGATACAATTTTTAAATCGTGAAACCTGATTGTTGGACAAAATTGATATATAATTTTTTTGTAGCAGGTGCAAATATGCTCAATTAATAAAATAAAAAAAGATTTTTTTTGTGAAAAATAAAGAAGGTAACATCTGTTATCCTGTTTAATAAATTTATAATTTGTGTGCTATAGCGATATATGAATGTATGTATGTGTTTAACACCAAATACATGTCATATAGTCTGTCCAAACCAGTGATGTCACATTAAGAAATTTTTAATGCAAAATTTTGTTTAAGTAAAGTTTAAATAAAAGAGAACAATTGTAGAAATAAATTTAAAACTTTTATTTCAAAAACTCTCATTCCGGGAAGTACATTTTCACATATTGTGGCGTTTGTTATGTTTCTTTTTACAACATGTTATGTTCCACTCGAGTGCACAAATTTTTTTAAAACATGTTATGTACCAATCATTTTACATACGTGAATCGTATTGTTATTTTTGGTAAAGCGAATAGTACTTAAACCGTTCTCGGCTGTTTTAACAAACATTACAATTGAATCAATTGAAAAAAATGTACTCGAATCGAATACCTATTCTACAGATGTCTAATGGAATCGCTACCAACGGTATTACCAAAAAATTTAAAATCAATAGTTTCAGCAATCTTGTCATACGCCAAATTATAAGTTATACGCTTTAACGACGATTTGACGCGTTGTAATCCTTTCTTAAAGAACAACATCAGGATAACAAACAAAACTGCACATACATACAAATTGGTTAGTGCTAGCCCAATAAACATTTCATTACATATTTGATTAACTTTATTTGCGATCATCTTTATTTTCTGTGGTATTAGTATTATTTATTATTATATTAATTAATGTAGTATTAATATTTTTGTTTTATCAACTAGAAACCTGCAAATTAACATAACAAGAATTATTACTTCGTTTTTTGAAAGATCATTTATGGTGAGAATTTTCTTTCTAACAATGTATTTAAATTGAAACTCTTACAATTATCTTCCAACTGAAGTACACAAGAGCTCGTTTTAATTATGGTTAAAAATGAGATTGTTATAAAATTAAAAGATTGAAATATATGTTTTTATTATTTGCTACAGATTGGAATTTTACAAGCTTTTGAATTGTTATTATAGTTTGTGTTGGCTGGGGAGCCAATGAATTTGATTTTTTAATATTTTATATATTATTTGCTGTTATGTAGTATTGATATTTTGGCCAATAAATAAAAAATAAATATTTTTAACGGCAAAGTTCTCATATCAGACATATTTTTTAAATGCCGGCATTGGAATACCCTTTACAATACAAACAAACACATGTGTACATGGCTGTATGTAAATGCAATGCAAATTAAAAAAATCACAAATTTTCTAGATAAAATTAATTTTTAAAAATTTTTCCTTTAAATTATTCAACATTTCTACAAAAATAGAAATTTACTTAATAATAAAACTCACTCTCTTTTATTATTTTTTGTTATTCCAAAGCAAAAAAAAAAAAACTTTTGTATCCATAAGGACGGTTTTCTTTGCTTCAGGATATTACACAAATACAAACTAACATGTATGTACATAAATATTACATACATACATATGTACGTACATGTTGCAAAGTATTTTTTTTTACTTTTATATTAAAGATTCTATATTTTAAAGGCTTATTTGAAAAACATTTGTATATATTTCAAGATTTATTTTATTAGTGTTTTTTTATATATATATATATATTTTTAAATAACTTTTGTTATTCTGATAAAAAATTATGTATCCGTCGCAAGACACCGTGCATTACGAAGTACACTTAACGAATAAAACGAACACAATTTTTTGTTAATATTTTAATCAGTGTTGCCAAAAGAAAATATTTTCCTACCAATGTTTAGCAAAATATATGATTTTAACTGGTCGTAATCTATAAAATGGTACTTCAAATATCCCATGAATTAAAACTGCTTAATTTAAATGTGTTATGTATGTAATTCGTCTAATCTAGTTTTTTTTTTTTTTTTAAACATTGTCGCAATTTCATCTTTTTGGGGTTTTTACGGATTCTTTATTTTATAAAATAGTTCATATCAAAGTAGACGTATTTAAATCCGAAAGCAGAAAAGATTTTTAAAAAAATATTTCGAATAATTTTAATTGGGTTTTATGTCGGTTATGCAGTTTTTATATAACATTAAATTTTTTATAGTTTTATGAAAACAACTTGAATAATTTGTACGTATTTTTCAAAACTTCAAAAGAAATTTACTTTTTTCATCAGAAATACTTGAATAAGATTCTTTCGTGTTGTTTTTTAGTATCGATTTACATTTTTAAACAATAATGTTCAACTTGCGATATTCGGATTAAATTTTTAAATTATTATTTGATTTAACATAAATTTGAAAATAAAACTATTTCATCTATCGTACTTTCAGTACGATACACATGTTCGGGTCTTATTTTACCATATTGCAAATAGAATGACAAACCCAATGAACTGTCAGCGGTGAGTAGGCATTAAGTTACAAAGTAATGGCTACTCACTGTTATACTATAGTATATACATTTATCCCCATCCCAATTAATATCTGCAACTTCATGTGTTGTAGAGTTTTGTGACAACCGTGTTTAACGGATCATCTACACGTAGGATTAATATTAATATAATTTAAGAGCCCATGTCGTTAAGAGAGGGAGAGAAATTCTATTTTAAAAGTATTTATGTCATACGTCGAATGCTAATATTGTGAGAGATACAAATCTCAGAGATATACTTTTTCACTCTCAAATGAAAACTATTAATGGTAATCCTGCGTAAACATCAAAAAAACTATTTTGATACTCAAAATTATTAGTTTTAACATCTGCAATTTATATCAGGTGTAGACAAGTATTGACAAAAGGAAAGCGAAGCGAGAATTTATTATAGAGGACAATTTTAAATCGTGTTTTCTATTTGCATCACACTCTTTTAAAAAGTGTATCTTGCTAAATTTTCACCAAGAATTTTTTTCAATAGTTTGTATAAAAAATAGATAAATTTGCAAAATTGTCAGGAATAGATATTTTTTAACTAGTTTATGTTTGAAATACAAATTAACAGGCAGTGGTAATGCACACAATAGAAAAATAACGAACATTTTGTAAAAAGTCGAAGAAAGTAAAAAATCAAATTTTAATAAATTAGAAAAAAGTCGGATGAAAGTAGAAAGCAAAATAAATGTATTTTATATATTAATTTTAACATAGTTGCCCATCACTGGTATTAAAATATCGTCGACCTTTTTTACTTAACGACAAAAATTTAATCGGCGCAACTCTGAAACCAGAGTGAAAAAGGAACTAAAACAAATAAGAAGATTTATCGAAAAATATAAATAACGGATGAATGGATTACGGCTATTCTGTCAACAAAAAAGTGTATATAACATATTTCATAATTAGATAAATAAATTATTATTTAGAATTGTCACCTAAACGTAATGGTACATTTAAATAACTTAATTGTTTGCATAAGTATAAAAACAGTTGAAAAGTGGATATTTTAAAAGGGTAAAAATCGATTTGTCTTATTTGGTGTTTATCGAACGACAAAGAAAATGTATTTTGGTTTTTTTCTAACATTTTTTACTTTCATTAATAAAAATGGAAAAAATCTATAATCCAGAAAGGAACTGTTAAGTAAAATTTAGAAGAAATGCCTGAAAATTTTGAACTGCATCAGTTTGTAGATGGTTTTCGTAATAACGAGACCTCTAAACGCTGGTTGACCCGTTTGAAAACAAGAATAAACTGTCCATATTTGGGTATTATATTAGCAACATTATCATCATTGTTCTTTTCACTATGTTCTGTGATAGTAAAAGGATTAGTTGATATTAATCCTATGGAATTAGCATCATTTAGGTAAGATTTATGGTTGATAAATTAGAAGATGAATAATAAAAACTTTGTAATTCCTTCCAGATTTATTGGTGTGTTACTGCCAGCTGTACCCATAGTTGTATATACAAAAGAACCTGTATTCCCAGAAGGCAAACGTGTCATATTGCTGTTAAGATGTTTTATGGGGACCACAGGTCTTATGTTGAGTTTTTATGCATTCCGTCATATGCCATTAGCCGATGCTAGCGTTATAATATTTTCAACACCTGTATTTGTAGCTATTTTTGCACGAGTATTTCTAAAAGAACAATGTAATTTATTTAATGTCGTTACAATAATTTTAACATTGGTCGGTGTAGTGTTGATAACACGCCCACCCTTTATATTTGGAGATGATGCACCTTCTCTTGAAGCGGAGAAATATGAAGGGAAACAGTATGATATTTGGGGTCCCGTAGCAGCTATATCATCCACATTATTTGGTGCCAATGTTTATATTTTATTGAGAGCATTAAAAGGATTGCATTTTTCTGTCATCATGACAAACTTTGGTGCGTTTGCTTTAATTTATACATTGTTAGTATGTGGATCCATTGGAGCAATATGTTGGCCTGCATGTGGACGGGATAGGTGGTTGGTAGTTATTTTAGGAATTTTTAGTTTTCTTGGACAAATTTTACTAACACTATCGTTACAAATGGAGCAAGCAGGTCCTGTTGCAATTGCTCGCTGTGCCGATATAGTATTTGCATTTATATGGCAAATAATTTTTTTTGGCGAGACACCTACATTTTATTCATTGTTAGGAGCGCTGCTAGTAGTGAGTTCCGTAATATTATCAGCTCTCAAAAAATGGACACTTTCTTTACCCCGAGAATCTACGATTCGAAAAAGACTTCGTTATTTGATTTTTGATTAAAGAAATCAATTTGCATAATATGTATTTATCGATATATAAGTCTTAATGGGAGACTTGCAAATGATTAATTGCATTGTGGTTTCTTTTTTCTAATGTAGTTGTTAATATAATCTGATTATTTTGATAGTAAACTAGTTTTAAATTCTATTTACCTAACAGTTTATACAATTCAAAAAATAAATTTATACAACAAACTTATCGAAGAAAACTGAATTTTTCTCCAATTGGTTAGGATATTTCGTAAGTTGCTCAAATCATAAAATTCAAATGCTTAGTATAAAAATATGTAATTTATTCTATTAAATTAAATTTGTATTGAAATACAAAAGCCTTGTATTAAAATAAAAATTAAATCAATAAATGTATATGTATTTGTTTATAATTATAATTTTTTTTATTAAATTTCTATAAATTACAAATGTTCTGTACTTGTAGTAATACAAATGTTTGTAAAAAAATACACATTTATTCTATATAATTTCTATTATCTGATAATATACCTGCTATTTGAAGATCTTCTTGATTAACTCTGCCTTCATTCGCTCTGATCTCCAATCTAGAAATATATAATAAATATAAAATTAATATATAACAAAGTTAATAATTACCTATTAGCATTATGGTTTATATTCCACAGGGGAGGTAAGTATTTTGGCTGCATTGTGCGTATAAAATGTTCTCGCCAAAGTTTTTCTAATTCCAAAAGGCCGCCATACTTGTTTTTAAATTTTTGTACAACTTTTTCTCCGTGTTGAGAATAATTTTCATTATTTTCCTTTGTTTCGATTTCAGATGCCTTTTGTAGAAGATTATGTGAAATTTCATGTTCATCCTTATAATAGTTTAATACAATAGATTCTAATTTTTTCTTTCTATCTTCAGGTATTTGACTTGCACTTTTTAATAATGCTCGAGCTGCTGATTTAACTTCTCTGAAAATAAATCTTCTCTTCACATATGTATGTACAATTATACAATACTGATTTATATTTACTTTAGTTGCGGTATTTCTCTCATTTTATATGATCCCTCTTTATAAGTAAATGGAGCTTCACACATTTCACTTAATTTATGACGAATTCTTAAATCGGACATATTACTTAGTTGATGGCAGTTTGGACACAATAACAAGATATCGTGAGATGTATGGGATTTCATTACTTCTGAATATTGATACAAAAGAAATGTATTAATAATAATTTCCAATACTCTACTAACAATAGTTCTAATGTTGAACATGTTCGACTACAGATACCATAGATAACGTTAGCATTTATTAATGTCCAATTAGAGAACCGTTTCGATCATATTTATAAAAAATAAAATCTTTTGATTAAATCGTGTTTATGACAAATTATAACTTAAAATAATTATTATTTTAAATTTCATTGTTTTATGCTGCCAGCCCCCAAAAATAATGTATCGATTTATATGAAAATGTTCCAATTTTTATCCCCTATATGGTGTTCCTTCGTATGTGCATTTAACATTTAAGCCAAACTGTCGATATTTTCCATTAACTGTCCTCGTTAATCTTTGCAAATAAATAAAATTTAAAAATTATTTTTTTTTTTCGTTTGTATAATATTAAATTTTATTTATTAAATCGATACAGTATTTTTGGGGGTTGGCAGCATAAAACTATGAAATTAAAAAAAAAAAAAAAAAAAAAACAGTAATTATTTTAAGATACAATTGTCATAAACACGATTTAAGTAACGTCGTAGACGTTGTCTACTATATTTTGTTAATTACAATAGATTTAATTAACATACCAGGGAAATGCTTACGATATTCTCGAGGTACTACATTTTTTCTTATAAAAGATTCTCTATGGCCGCATACGACACATTGATTTTCTTTAGGAGTTTGATAGTATCTCCCAACTTCTCCTATAGCTCTACCTGCAGGTTCAAATTTTAGCCGAACAGTGAAAGGATCTGAATTTACTTCTTCACCAAGACATTGATCCAAATACCATTTGGCTTTACGTTTATCTATAGTACATAATAATTCACCATCTGGAGCTTGTAATAAGCAATTGTCATACAAAGCTTTAGTTCTTGTACTTATGCCTCTAACCTGAGACTTTTTCGTATTTTTATCGGTTATGCACTTAGATGAACTCATTTTTTTCGATTTTTTCGTCATAAACCCTTCTTTAAATGATACTTCATAAAACGGTTCCAACTTTTCACGAACACTATCAAAATTATTTTTGGTTTGCAAAAAATTTCTGGGGATCAATTCTTTTGATAATTTTTTAAAGATTTCAATGGCAACTAAAGCATCATTAGCAGCATAATTTATTTGTTTCTCACTTAATTCTTTACCTTCCCAATCGGAACAAACTAAGCGCCAATGCTTGTCCAGTTCAACATTTAGCACAGATTTGGACATTTTTGCTAAACCTTCATGTTTCCGACCTGTTAATACTGCTAAAAATCGTAAATCAAAAGTACTGGCTACTCCAACTCCGTAATCAAGAGCCAATTTTTTTGCATCCCCTTGTGGATCAATGCCAACCTTAATAACTTCATCATCTTCTAACAGTTCTCTTAAACTTTTAGGAATTTGTTTCATACAGCACAGTCTGAACAAAGCACACAATCCTTGTGCAGTCGATAATTGAAGTAAAGCCGTTGGGCGCCTTGTACCACCGACAGTTACCCATTCGCAGTCGAAACCTAAAACTTTTAAAGTATTGCAATGTCTGATATGCAAACAAAAAACAGATATATATAGATAGATATAAAATTTTCTTTTTTTTTATCTATAACCCCAACTTACTTTTTTAATTCTTTAACTATCTGTTGGCACTCATCTATCGTCTGAATTACTTCTATTTTTCTATATTTCAGAGGATCGTTTACACTTTTTAAGTACTGATAAATACGTTTCCGTTTTGTTGCAACCATAAATAGTATTCCCAAACCTGTTGCAGCTATTAGAGCTGTTTTTATTAAGTTATTTTTATGATTATTCATTCTCAATAAAATTTTTAGAAACGAATTAAATTGGCAGTAAAAGTGTTCTACTTCCAGAAAAAGTTAAGTATGTGGTTATGATGATTTTCATAGTGGTTATAACTTATAAAATTAAAAAATCAAAGCGTATTTAGAAAAAGTGATCATAATTTTACAAAAACAACTGTTAGCTACCACAAATCATGGTACAGATATATAGGTATAACCATGAACATGTAAAATCATCGTATATATGATAAACGTTTAAATCAATTTCAAAAAGTTTGTGAAATTTAGATATATATGTACATGTGTGATTACTGAATTGATACATAAATGTGAAATTTGCGTATTTTTTTCTTTTTCAAAACTAAAAACACCATAAATATGATTTTTTCAGTTATGTTTCAGAAATAATTTGTAAATTGTTTACTTTATGACTTCACTGAACATGAAATTGCATATTGACATTAATTTACATTTTAATATTTGTGCTAATATTATAACAGGTATAGCCGACTAATAAAAATTTTGATATTATTTTATTGCTTTTCTATTTAATTCAAAAGCTTAAGCAGCATTACTATAACAATTCTACATAAATAAGATTTAGCTACGAAAATCAGCTGTTCGCTTGCAATGACTTTATTTAATAGGCTTAGTTCAAGAACCTCTATTACCCTACATAATGTAGGAAATTCATATTTAGAAAGCATGTGACGCTGTCGCTACAACAAGGTTTATAAAAAATTGACAGCTAGAACGAAATGTTGAAACAGAAAATACCATTTGTTTGTTCATGTAAAGAAATATTTATGAAGTTTATGGCATCATAAATAATTCAGTTTGAAGAAATGTTGGAATGGAAATATTTGCATAAATAGTTGAGCATATTTATAATAATGTTTGCTGTGAACAAAGGAACAAAAAAAAAAATTGATTTAGCATATGGATGAAATAAAAGTCAGCTGATTAGTTCTTGGTACTAATTTATTCAGCTATGCTTATTGAAATTATTAAGAGTATATATGAAAATGTTCCATTTATATTAATCTATGGTCTTAATAAAAAAAAAACTGGTTTTTGTAATGTTACAAATTTAATGAACAGTTAATTCAAAACACGTAGTAAACAATATATTATACATATATAGGGATACGAGAATGGCGACATGACCACATAAAATATACCACTATGATGGAAAAGGGATTATAAATCACACTAAAATTGTATTGCCATCTCTTTTCATTTATGGGCGCATTTTTTTCTTGTTTACGTCTCTGATCTAATCTGTACCCAGAACTTCAATATCTTAAGTAAACCTTCGGAGAGTCTGAACAAAGAAACCTGTAATAAATAATCGCATAACAAATATCGCACTATTTTAAATTTAAACAGTACTATTTTGCTTAAAAAATGTAATTTTTATAGCACCATAATACCATATGAAAACTTTTGTTTCTCCCGTATGTCATAATGAATGTCGAAGGTCGACTTCGACTTTTTCCTTGCCTATAGCTTTGACAGATTGTTTGTTGTTTATTATTTATGTTTACATTCATTAATTTTAGTTAAGTTTTAAGAAAGTTAAATTATTTTAAAATGTGTAGGAATTTATGCAGAGTGTGTGGTAAAAATGTTTCAGAAAAAGATGCAACAAAACTTTTCGACAACCAGAATCAAAAATTATTGATACAAATTAAAGATCTAACAGGAGTTAAGGTAAGTTTATTGTAGAACATGTTAAGAATAATAAACACAGGTGAAGACTGTTTAGAAGAACATTAATAAATAAATTTAAAATAAAAAACAGCTAAAAAACGGATTGGGACTACCCAAAATAATATGTTGTAAATGCAAACTGGATTTATATGATGCTTATAAATTCCGGGTGAATTTTCTTAAGGTGCAAGAATCATTTAAAGTAAGGAGTTCGAAGGGGTCTAAAAAACAAACTGATAGTTTAGTAGAAGCTACAGAATTTGTACAATTATTAGTTGTCAAGGAGGAGAAAAATATAACTACTAATGACAATAAGGAGATTTATGGAGTAAATGAGGAAGAAGAAATAAATATTAATGAAAATATTAAAACCAATGTATTAGATAAAAAGCAAAATTTAGCGTTTATAAAATACGATGGTGATGAAATAAATGCATTAGAATTAAAACCTAACGAGGAAAATACATTGGGAGATACTAAAATAACTATAGAGGAAGTGTCATATAATAATTCATATGAAGATTATATTTCGTTGAAATCGTTTAGTGACGATGAAGAATTGACAAACAAAGAGAGTGATGATGATTATAGACCAACAAATAAAAGAACAGTGAAAGCTAATAAGTCCAAAGTGAATAGCAAAATTCAAGATACAGATGTAGTGCCGAGGGATTGGGAAAATATAGATTTTAAAGGAAAAACACAATCTAAAAAGAAACGAAAAGATGATGAACAATCAAATATTTTTATTTGTGATCAGTGTGGTAATCATTTTACTTGTCGTCACCATTTTAAATTACATTTAAGAAGACATACAGGCGATAAGCGTTGTGCTTGCGAGTAAGGAACTAAAAATTGTTAAAATATTTTTAAATAATATAATTAACCAAATTGTAATTGTGTAGACTTTGTCCCGATAAATTTTTCACTAGTTCCGAGCTAAGAAGGCATATGAGGAGGCATACGGGCGAAAGGCCATTCGCATGTAAATATTGTGATCGTCGATTTACAGATTACAGTACGCGCATAAAACACGAAAGGACTCATACAAATGAACGGCCATTTATGTGCTCACAATGTGGAAAGTCTTTCACTACGTCCTACATTTTAAAAAACCACATGTTAACACATACCGGAGAAAGACATTTCAAGTAAGATAAAAAATTATTATTTTTAAATACAATACATATGTAAATAAGATCAAATTGTTACAATTTATACAGGTGTGATGTGTGTAAAAAAGCTTTTACTAGAAGGACACATTTAGTGGTACATTATCGTTCTATTATGCATAAGCAAGCTGTGGAAAAGGATAATCGCCCTAATTTACAAGATGAATTGCAGCAAACAAATAGTTTAATCTCACAATCAAAGCACGCTCCTAATTTTCTCGTCTAAAAATTTGTTTATTAATAATCAACATATTACTATGATCCTTCTTCCCTAGCCACATATTAACAATAAGAAATAAAAAATATATATCATTTTGCAAATATTTTTGAAATTAATTTTTATACGAAGCTTATTGTGTACACATTTAATATAATTTGCTGTTGGGATGTCTTTGCAATTTAGTAAAACTTTATCAAATAGCTTTTAAGAATATACTTTACTTTATTCATTTTTTTTATTTATTTAATTATTGTTATTGTTATAGTGCAAGAGGACATATAACATCAAATATTACCAAATATCATACCTTTAATGTTATGTAGGTGTTAATTTAGATGAGAAACTGTGCTTCTCAGATCATATAAGTAATATAAGGAACAAAACTCTATAAACTGCAGCATCACTGTCAAGAATCATGCCGAACGTTGGAAACTTATAAATTCCGTTCTCCATTCACAACTCCTATGTGCAGGACCAACTTTTGCAACAGCATTGAACTACAAAAATAAAATAAAGGAGATGCAAACACCGCAAAGAATAAGTGCATTAAGTATAGGGAGGAAAAATATAACCAGCTAAAAACGTTATAAAATAGAGCAATAAACAGTGGTGAGCAGAAAGCTGAAATAGCAAAAAACTTAATGTTAACTACTATACACAAATGGCAGGAAAGATGGAAAAGTGAAACAACAGGAAGATGGACCTATAAGCTGATCCCAAACATTTAAGAATGGATCGAAAGACAACATGGAAACGTTGGTTACTACATGACGCAATTTCTAACGAATCACGTAAGTTTTTATTAATATTTGAATCGTTTTAATCCTAGAAGTTGTCAAATCTTTGACACATGAGAAACGTACTTTTTGAATGCCCTAAATGGGTAAAAGCTAGAGTGGAAATTAATGGTAAGATGGGAGTAAATGTAAACGCAGCAACCATAATCAGACTCATACTGTCGTCAAAAAAAGCTTGGATAAGCTGTGAGAACTTTATCAATTCCGTAATAAAGGAACCTCCGAACCTCCCATGTTAGGAGGATATAGAACGAATCTTTAAAGAAGATAAAATTATAATGTATAAATAACCCAACCATCCTGATGAAATGTTGACGCAGTCCCGGG
>JACGTJ010005727.1:0-11862 GCA_014858695.1 Chrysomya rufifacies | reverse complement strand
TTAATCCGTTTCATATTTATTACATATTATGTACTAAAATGCTCAAAATTGCTGATTTTCATGCGTTTTTGTTCCATAACTTCCTTGTTTATAATCCGATTCTGCGCATTTTCAATACCAAACAGAAGTTAATTAATCAGTGAGTCAAAATATATATATTTACTAATATACGACAGTTTTTCGCCTCCTCATAGAAATATGCCTTTTAAGCATATTTCGCCCTAAATGTGAATAGGAAGAACGTACAAAGATTACATTTTAAACTGACTGTTAGATAGTAGGAAGAATATTGAAGAAGGGCGCCCACAAAAATCCGTAATTTTAGTGTATTTTATGAAATAATATGTCTCAAATGTAAAATAAATGGAGGTAAACGATGAAATTATTGTTATTAGGAAGAAGCTTGGCAAAAATGGCCCACTTTTCCGTACTTCTTCAAACATCTGTCATTTTTAGCATTTTAGTACATAATATATCACAAATATGTAAAACGTACAAAAGGTAAAATTTTATATATGTCATTAGACAGTAATGTTAGACAAAATAAATACCATATTAGGACAGATTAAAATATATGGAATTTAACACCCGACAACCCACAATCGTTAATTAGTTGCAAAAACTTGGACAAAAAACATATGAAATATAGTTTAATATATTTTGATGGTGGGTATTAAAAATTTCTCCATTTTAGTACATAATATGTCATAAAAATGAAACGGATGAAGGTACAAAGATGAAATTTAAGGCAAAACATAATATAGTAACGGAAAACTAATATACGAAAAATAGACGTGACCCGCCCATTTTTAAGACTTTTTAATCATGTTTCGCTCTAAGATAAAAGGGAAGAACGTACAGAGATGAAATTTTAGACTGACTGTTAGATAGTAGGAAGAGTATTGGAAAAAGATGGTCGTGCGGCGAGCATCCACAAAAAAATCCATGATTTTGATTAGTTTTGTGATATAATAGTCACAAATGTGAAATTGAATGGTGTTAAACGATGAAATTTTCGATGTTTTGTTAGTTAGTAGGAAGAAACTTGGCAAATATAAGGCGTGAACGTCTATAAAAATCTGTTATCTTTAGCATTTTTATGCATAATATATCACAAATATGTAAGGCAAACACGTACAAAGATGAAAATTTTGATATGCCATTAGACATTAACATTAAACATTTTTTAAATAAATAATATAAAAACTTAATTATATTAATTGAAATTGTTTCTTTTATTCCATTTATGGTTCTATTATAGCAGGGCTTTATGCAAAATTTTACTTCATACAAAAACATTTATCAATTAAATATATTTTGATGGTGGGTATTAAAAATTCGGCCAAGACGAATATAACATTCCCATTTGTTCTCACAGTTTTATTCTCAAAAATTTTTTATCTACTCAGGTACAGCTAAGAATGAATTAAAAAACAATATATGTATATTTGTTATATATGCAAATGATTGAATAAAAGGAAACATAGAAAATAAATGCAGAAAAATTTTTAGTTTATCTTGATGAGAACGTAAAGAAAAATAACTAAATATTCTACAATAGTTTATCAATTATACGACAAGTATGTAAATGTAATTTTATGTTGTTTTTTTTATAATACATTGTTTTTATGTATATAATTCTATTACGTGTTAGTCTATATTTGTTACGCTTATCATTTGTAAAATACTTATATTTACCACATTTCAAATTTATAAATACTTGTAGAAATTTCACAAACATACTCTTACACACATAACTTAATATTGAGTGTATTTATCTTAAATGTCTAAAGACAATTTATTGTATTGTTTTGTGGTTAAAATTACAAATTTACTTTTTTATGCAAAAAGTAAGCACATAACGATTAAAGCTTTATTTTTCATATACATTTTCAGGAATTTTCCAAGAAATTCAGTTATTTTCAGTACCTAAATTACGGAGAATTTTTGTGGAATAAGGAAAAATGCTAAAAAATATTATTATTTCAAGAATGTTTATTACATATTCTTTGAAAGATATTAACAAAAAATAGTCTATCTTTTTTGTGTTTATCAAGCAAAAATTTGAATTTTGGGAGAACTTTTGAAAGATCATAAATTTTTTATTTTTGCTATAACTCAAGAATCCTAAAAATCACGGGAAATAAAAACAACTCCATCTATGAAAAACATAAATTTGTATATATTTCGGTAACTTAAAGAGATACAGGAAAAGTAGTTTGGATGTAAGATCAAATGAATGCTGCTTCATTTGAAAAATGAAGAGATATAATAAAAAAAGTTAAAATCTCTAAAGCTACTTATATCTCGAATAAATGAAGATAAGTCAAATCAAGAAGCCTAAAATGGTTTATATCTTACTTACCCTCTGAAGAGAATAAAAATAGTAAAAATTTCTGCTTACTCAAGTTTGTGCCAAATGAAGCACATAAAATTGCTTATATCTCGAATAAATGAAGAAATAGCTAAAATCTATCAACACTTCAATTAACAACTAAAATTCAATTCTTACAGCAAAAACATGGAACTGCTAATACATTAAACAAATAAAAATATATAATGAAAATAATTGAAATCTTTGATCGCTGAAACTATCTCCAGAAATTTGATTTTTCTATAAAAAACTTAAAATAGCTTATAACTTAGTTAAATGAAGTTTTTAAGATAAAATAGTGTAAAAATGTAATCATCCAAATATCCTGTGCTGTCCACTGTGCTTCGGTAAAATAATTTTTATTCTAATGTATTGATTACACCCTACACCATCATAGGTGGAGAGGGTATAAATCGTTTGAGATAGTAATACCCGAACACCTACCGTATACCGTTCGACTTAGATTCACTTTCTTAGTCAAGTCAGGCCGGCTGGCTGTATATGTAAATCTATTGTACAAAGTAAAGGGCACAATTTCAAAGTTATTGTTCAAATTTGGCACAAATTATTACTTTGGCCCAAGGGCGAAGACTGTTGATTATGATTGGTACTTTTTTCATAGTTCCCCTACGAAATGAGCAATAATGAATATAAATCTCTTAAATATGAGTATAGTTTTATTTTTTTATTTTATTTTTTTTTTTTTTTTTAATTGAACACAAATATTTCTTATACGGATCTAAGCTTATGTTATATATTCCATTACAATCGGTCTCATATTTCACCGAACCCCCATACAAACCTTCTCCTAAAATTAGGGTTTACATCTAAAATGCTGAAATATGTGGGGAAAGTTTTAGAGATATCGTATTGAAATATGCCGCAGACAATTATTTCGACCTAAGGATTCGAATTACTCATGATCGGTTCAATAATTCTCTTAGGCATCAAACAAATGTCCTCTCGGAATGGGTAATAATGCCTTTAACTCTCTTAAAAACGAATATATTTAATTGAAATTTAGTACTCATAATATGCGTTTCTAAATTTATGTTTCAAATTCTAATCGATTTATTATTTCACCAAGACCCCATGTAAGTGTCCTAACAGAATGTGGTTTTTACAGCGGAAATCTTACTAAAATTTACAGTAGATAACTTACTAAAAATTTGTTTTTTCTACCAAGTAAAAGAAATGTCATCGCTGAATGGGTGTTATTTATGTTATAATTATTCTGTGTACATATCTTTTCTATAGATCTAATTTTATTCCAATCGGTCCATTGCATAGTCTTCATACAAATACCTTCGAGAATTGAAATTTAGAGCGCATGTATAACATTAATATATAAGTCAACTCATGTATTTCATTTGAATCGGTACAATATTTTACACAATTAAAGTGTGCACTTATATGGTGTAGGGTATAAGAGAGTCAGGCTTGACCGACTAAAGTACTCTTACTTGTTTTTAGGATTTTTTTTTTGGATTTTTCTATTCTTAATTTAAATATTTCTTTAATTTTTTTTCTCTTCATAAATATAACATTTGTGGTTTGTAGAAAAAAGCAACAAAAAAATTATATTTTTATGTTTATTTTTGTATAAAAGATATTAACTTTAACACAAGTAAGTATTTTATTTATGCATTCATTTAGCTCTTATCATTTCCATATCGTTTATTTTCCATAGCTTTAAAAATTTTTTTGTTGTTGGTTTTTATATAATTGTTTTATTGTTACAAATTAATTTATTGTTACGATTGTCATTTCCAAAATTCTACATACAAAAAAATGTGATTTTTTATTTGAGATTATTTTGTTAAAAGTTAAATGTATTTAAGAGCATGTCTGTGGTTTGATGAGGTCAATTTGAGGTTCTTTGACATATGACATTTTATTTATTTATTTTTTTTTTTTCAAACATAAGTATAATTGAAAATTTTTGCTAAAATGTGCCTTCATGTTTGAACTCTTAAGAAAGTTTATTGCACTTTGAGTATTTTTATATTATTAAGTGTTAAGATGTTACTTGAATTGGAAGTAGTTAAGTGCAATTATTATTAAACTAAACTGTTGCTAATTTAAGCAGGTCAAAATATATTGAAGTATATTTAAATGATAACTGTTATTGTATGAAGAAAAGCCTGCTATAATAAAACTGTAAGTGCAGTGAAAGAAACGATTTTAATTAATATATTTGCCAAGTTTCTTCCTACTAAGTAACGATACATCGAAAATTTCATCTTTTACCTTCATTCACTTCACATTTGTGAAATATTATATCACAAAATAAACCGAAATCACTGATTTTTCTGGTGGGGCATAGCATGCCCATTATTCCAATATTCTTCCTACTATCTAACAGTCATCTTTGTACATCCTTCCTTTACATAAATGACTAAAGGGGTATATTTTTATGAGCGGGTATTTCTTAGTTTCCCATTACTATACCTTAACCTTAAATTTCATCTTTGTATATTCAACCGTCTCCAATTTATATTATGTACTAAAATGCTCCATATTATGTACTAAAGTGCTCCAAAATTACAGATTTTCATGGATTTTGTTCCATTTAGTCTCGATTTACAATTGAATTCTTCCCATTTTCAATAACAAACCTTGCATAAAAGAAATATTTGTGCCAAATTTCATCTTCCTAGCTCATCCCGAGCAATCGGACGGACATTGCTAGATCGACTAAGAAACTAAATATAAGTACAATTTAACCTTTATGTACTCGGGTTCATAAACTTACGTCCTTTTTAGTATTTTTGTAGCAAATATATATTTGTATGAAAAATTTAGGGGAAAAGTTCGTATATATTATAGCTATGCTCTTTTATCATTATTTGTAAGAAAACTAATAATAAGAGATCAACGTTTTCTTAAAATATGTGTAAGAGAATGAAAATAACACATCGGATTTTTACACCAACTGCAATTATTTTCGTAGATTTGCCATTTTCCCTTTCACAATATAAGCGAACGGGATATTTTGGTGTTTAGTCGCTAGATATGTCCGATAAATTATCTCTCATAGCATTTGGATCAGTGCTATAGCCTACAGCCATTTCAAAAGCAGTACAAGTGCTATTTTCAAGAAAGATTGATGTTAGTTCATCTCATTTCCGATCAGTTTTCGTTTCATTTGACGAACAGTTCAGGGAATAGCTACACCTTTGGGCACCAAATATCTTCCTAAGTTTAATTACGGAGAGAAATTATTACATTTTATTTTCTCACTGTATTTTCCCGATGATAAACTAGTTTTCGAAAGGCGCTTTCTCCTACTGCTTCCCAAATAATCAAATTGTTGTTCAACCACTATTATATCTCCAGATGGTTGAAAGTATCTTTGAAGTTTTATGTTCATCTGATTCCACAGTTTTGATTTCACAATGTTGGTGCAGGCTTATCAGTAAAGAAACGTTTAGAATGTGTTACCTAATTGCCGAAATGCATAAATGGTAAAATTTCTTCTCAGAGAAACTTGATAAAAACATTACGATTCTGAGGTCCAGAATACATCTGCATCCTTATCATTAGATCTGTTTACTCCTGTCAATGAACGCCCCATTGTGTTTTAAATATTTTTTATTTTGACTACGTTTGTAGTCAAACTACCAAAAGTGTGGTCTAATAGTTTTGTTAATTATTCCTTTTACTGCTCTTACAATAAAAAGAAAATTACTAACAACTTATTTTTAGGATGCTACTAGAAATATATCTAGAAATGCTACAAATGTAATCAACCGAGCACATAAAGGTTAAATGCAAAACAGTAATCGTGTTGGTTTTTTTTATTGTTGTTAACTTGAATAATGTTATTACAATCCTGAAATTTTCCAGGAAAAAGTAAAAGTTGAATTTGTGAGGTCATTAAAAGTTGAATTTTAAGAGGTCATTTGAGTAACCTAATTATTTTTATTTATTTTTACTTTATTTCATCGTTCAACTAAAATCTTAAGCAATTTTATGATTTTTATATAAAAAACAAATTTATGAAGAAAACTAAATCGATTTAATGCATTTTGTATACATTTTCATAAAGTAATCTTTCTCGAGTGGTCATATATTTTAACTATTTTTGATCTATTTCTTCATTTAAATTCTTAAACATGTTCATGAAAAGATTAAATATTTCTTAATTTAATAAGAATAGAAACAATTTCATGATTTTCAAACAAAAGTTACGTTTTCAAATGAAATTTTAATTCATTTTTAATGTTATTATATTCCCCAAAATTGTTCTTTATCCCAGGAAATAAAAACTTTTTTGTTCAATTTTTTTTTATACTTTATTTATAAGTAGAACTTGGGATTTGGTGCTTCTTTCGATTTTTGTCACTTTATGTTTTTGTTACTTCTTTAGTACAACTTTAGTATTCGTTACGATTTTAGCAATTTTTTATGTTTTTCTTTGCTTTTTTAAGGTTTTTGCGTTTTTGGTACTTTTTAAAGATTTTAATACTTTTTACGTTTTTAATATTTGCTAAATTTTTGGTACATTTTGGCTTTTTTTGCACTCTTGGTACTTTTTTGTTGTGTGATACTTGTCTAATCCCCCTTTTTGTAATTGGATTCTTGATTGCATTGGATAATTGCAAATTCAATATATTGTTAAATAGAAATAACATAAAAATGTACCTAAAAGTACATTTGAACTTTTAAAAATGAGTCAAATTTGTATCTCTTTATAAAACTAATTTCCATTCGAACTCAAAAAGAAATAATAAAGTTTAAATTTACATCTTATAATTTTTAAAAGTTATAAGTCACAAATGCTATGGAAGGGGGTGAATGTCAATAAGTAACATCTTTCCATAAATTTTTTGTCACAAAATGAGGTAGAGGTATATTGTGGATCATAGTTAGGAGATATAAGCTTAAAGTTTAAATGTAGTTGAGTCACAAATGCTATATAAAGCAAGCAGTTTTTTAGTTCAGGAGATATAAGCTTACCTTTTCTTGTTTTCTTATTTAGCTTTCTAAGCTCGGATTCGTTCAGATACCAATACATTAACGAAATTGTAACATACTTGCTTTCGTCGTCTGTCAGATAGTTAATAATGCAACTCTTTTATATTTATAAAATTTTCCTCTGTCAGTTTTCATATAATTTAATTTTTTATGTTTTTCACAAATATATTTATTTATATGTATATATATTAAAAATATATTTTCTTCTTTGTTATTTAACATAAAATGCTTTCATATACATTTCTTAATATGTATGAGTATTTGTATTAAAGCCAAAGTGGTGTCACAGTCATATTGTTGCAAATGCTTGCATTTTTAAAACATTTTCTGTCAGTATAAAAATTGTAATGTTGTCTTTGTAAATATGTATGCAATGGGCTTGAATTTTTATGAAATCCACAATATCACACAGGAATTTCTTTAGTTTTTTCATTGTTTTCTTTGTTGTTTTATTGTTCATATTTTTATTCGCTTTTACTGTGTGTTTATCTCGATTTTTATTTTGTATTCAACGAATGTAAGTATGTGTAAGTGTTTTTGTATAAATTATTTGGTCATTGTTATTGTATGTACACGTATGTTATTTACAAAGATTAGAATGGTTTCATTTATATGGAGGCAGAAAATTGTTCTTGTTACTCTTGGTTTGTATCCCAAATATTAACAAAAGTGAAGTGAATAGATAATTCACAGAGAAAAATATCTCACCTGTGAGGAAGTAAATTGAAATTGAATAAATTTACAATTGATTATGATATTGATATCAACGTGAATTTATAACCGAGAAAATTTGAAAATCCTATTGCAATTAGCACTGAGAATTTCCCCTAAAAGATATTTGTATTGGTTGTTGTCCTTACTTATCATTTTTCTATACCCTTGATTTGGTATTTTGTTATACTTATGTTAAGAGTTCTTTCAATTCTAACTTAAATTTTTCATGTTTTCGTGTATGGTCTATACTATATAGTGATTTTCACTTTATATTAAGAAGTTTCACACCTCTGGAGCTATTGGGAATAGTAAGAATGTAGTGACTAATGTAGATCATTATCAGGTGTCATATGAATTTTTGTTGACTATAAGGAAATAAATTATTCTTCGCTTTAAAAGACTGCAATTTTTAGTTATACAGGGGAATAATCTAGTGGAGCTTCATAGAATACCATACCATACAAGTCTTATCGATGTTCATTGATGGCGTTTTGTTGGATGTGGAGAAAAAACATGTTTTGTCAATGAATATGATTATGACATGCCACAATAATAAGAAGGAAAATCACAAGAAGAGAACTTGAAAGCTCTAGGTGGTACATTAATAAAATATGCTACAATCAAATAGCTGAATATATGTCTTTTGTAAGTTATTGCTTGAGCGCTATATTTTGTAAAGTATCTAGAACGTCTTATGACTTGTATAATGTCTAAAGCTTAGCCTCTTCCATGGGAATTTTACAGCCTAGATAGGTAAAAATTTGCATATCATTAATAAAGCTTTATTCGCTATAAGTGGTCTTTCAATATCTGAGCATATTCACACGAACTAGGTTTTTCCACTACTTATTTTAAGTCTATTTTTGAGTCGTTTATCGATACTATTTTCAGCTTGAACTCCGTTGGGTCATTAAACAAAGATCATCAGCATAATCGATGTTATGGAGTAATTCCGCTATTGTGCATTGTAATCCGCAGGGCGCTGTTCTGTTGTTTATATCTAATAGCAGTTGCAATACATTACAATCTCTTTACCTTTGGTGATTTACATACATAGTTTCAAATACTTTATGCAACCCTAATATTCATATATTGTAGATTTTTCTTTTTATACATAACCGGGAAATTTGTGTGACTGTATATGTTATATAAAATGTATATATTATTTCACTACCAACTGTTGATTTATGACCGTTGCTATAGTCTTTATACATATGGAATAAATATATATAGAATTTCTGAAATTCATTTAAATGTTTGTAGAAAATACACAAATATGTTTGTATATATTACACACATACATGTGTGTTAAAATTAAAATGTATGTGTTTATATAAAATAATATATGTAAACTATAAATGTATAACTGTATATTGTATTATATACATAGTATTTGTGTATTTAATTGTTTATGTATGTAGTGTGTGTATGTGTGCTCACATATTTGTCTTTGTACTTATATATTTCATAGTTTATATATATGTGTATGTGTCCCTGAGTATGTGTTTATATATTTATTTATTAAAAATTGTGTTGGCAAAAGATTTCATGCAATTGAATAACGTGGAATAAAAAATAATAATAAAAGAATAAATACAAAAAGTTTAAGTTATAACTAAACGGAAATGAAAAGAATTTGATTGTGAATTATTGATATTTTTTTCAATGTGAACAATATAAAGAATGAAAAATATACGAAAATAATTATATACATATTTTAATTTGTTATTAAAATTGCTTGCCTTAATTGGTTGATATTTTTATTTTCTTTTAAGACAACAATATAATCAAGGTAGTTCGTTCAACTTAATCTTTTGAATATTGTTAGCAAACAATATTTTTGGTTCTAAAAGTTCTATTTTACTATAATTTTTTCCTAAAAAGAGCGTTTTTTTTAACTTAAGATTTTTCCACCATATCCCCAGATCTTCAATAGAAAATGTTTTACACTGTTACTACAGCGGAAGAATTTTTTTATATTTTCGTTTCTTCAGCGAATGTTTATGAATCCTTTCAAAAGAAGGATAAAGGCCCTCGACCATAAAGCTATAGAATATGTATATCAAATCATTCCTTAGGGTCGCGAGAATTTTGCTATTTAAATTTGGCAGAATTTATTCAAAAATATCTTCTGTGACTCTAAGTGGAGAGATGAAAGTATTCCACGATATCTAGATAACATCGTATGAAACAGACATTTCTGTTAAGATTTCTCTCATTAATCCACAACCTAGTTGATTAAAAAGAATTTGTTACATAAAATTTCTTTAAATTACATACATTTATAAAATTTCTCTCTGGAATTCTTTCATGAGATACCTAGATAGGATCGTATGAAATTGACATTTTTGTTAAGATTTCTCTCATTAATCCACAACCAAGTCGATTGAAAAGAATTTGGTACATAAAATTTTGTTTAAATTACATATGTATATATATAAAATTACTAAGTATGATTATTACAATTATCAATTATACGCCACCTTAAACAATTTCTTTCAATACAGTATAGCATACCTTAAGGAGTCTTTAAAATATACATAAGCGTATGACTAATTTTTGTAGACCCTATTAATTATTCATGAATATTATCAATTATACGCCACATAAAACAATATTTTTTTCAATTAGTATTGCATACTTTATGGGGTAACTTTAAAAATAAATACAATGCAGCGTATGAGGAATATTTTTATTTGATATGAGAATTACGGAATATTTTCTGCAAAACTTTATATATATATTTTCCTTAATTTAAATGTATTCTCTAAATTAATGACCTTCAATTCAGTAAAAGAAAATAAAAGAAATAGCAAAACATTGTATGTTTTGCTCGTCCAAAATCGAATTTGAATCAAAAATATATAGGCAACATAATTTTCGTTTTTCGAGAAGCAGAATCGATTTGTGTTGAATAAAATGTATTTCTATGATTTCTATTGTCAAAAACAAATTTTTTATTTTTATTCCCCTTACAAAGTTAACATAAAATGTATATGATTGAAAAACTTGATTGAAATTGCTCACTATAAATGAAATCTTACGGATATTTGCCGAACATTTAGTAATTAATATTTTACTCTCTAAAATGCGCTTACAAAGAGGGAAATAATATATTTTTATTGTTGTAACAATCGTTTACAATTGCAAATTTACAAGCCACAAATTTGGAAAAAAAGAAAGAAAGAAAGAGAAGGAGACAGTTGACAAAAAGGTTGAAAAATTTAACCATTGCAATAAAATATTTTACATACCCAGCAAACACAGAGTTAAACTTTTAAAACATGATGATTTTGATACTAAAGTAATTTCAAACGCATCTTTTTATACGCTTCACTTACAGTGATAGAGTATATGTTTATCATTCCGTTTGTAATTTCTATATTTTTCATAGGAGATGGCATATATATTCTTAATCATGGATTCAGAAAAAAATGAAATATGGATGTCCGTCCGTTCGTCAATATGTTGATTGAATGCCCCTGATCATAAAGTTATACAATATGTATATCACCTCATTCAATAGATTCGCGAGAATTTCGTTATTTAAATCCAGCTGAATTCATTTATAAATGGCCAATATATCTTAAAAAAAATCATTATTTGTAAATATTTTAATGTTTTTGGACAATTTCTGTATTTTCTTCGGACATGGACCCTCCATAAATTAATAATATGATTTTTTTTATCAAATCGGTACTAAAAATTGTTATTTTATTTGTAATAGTTATTTTTGTGTTGGTAAAATAGATGATACAAACAAACACAGCACATTACCCTAAATCTTTGGTTTG
>JACGTJ010005717.1:0-19890 GCA_014858695.1 Chrysomya rufifacies | reverse complement strand
CAGTTTTAGTTCAGTTCTAGTTCAGGTCTAGTTCAATTCTAGTTTATTTCAAGTAAAGATCTAGTTTGATCCTAGGTCAGTTTTAGTTATGTCCTAGTTCAGTGCTAGATCAATTCTAGTTCGGTTCTAGTTCTACAGTCCTAATGGAAATAAATTTTTTCTCTTACCTTATATCACATAGATATATTTGCCTGCAATTGTAGAAGTTTTGAAGTGAATGTATCTTCTTTAGCATGTATCGTTTTAACATAATTTTTGTGGTAAAATTAACTTTATGAACTGTTGAACATAACGTTACTAACAAACACGTAAGCTTCATCCTGTAAATATTCTATTTATTTTTTCAAACTCGAAGTATCATCTATTTATGCATGTTACAGGCAAAAATCCCATCATCGACAACGGAAAAACTTTGTTTAAGGGTAAAAATGAAAAACAATAAGGAAACTCGCAAAACGTCTCACCCTTACTACAAAACGACAAACACAATTGCTAAACGTAAAAAAAGAAAACTAACTACAAAATATACTTAATATTAGTAAAAATAGTAACATCAAATGATTGTGAGTTAATATATACAAACGTATAAGTAAATGAAAATGTCTGAGGAGTAAGAAAACTTTAGCAAAAATATGAAACTACAAATTTCATCAACTCAACAAATGTAACATTAGGGACTTCGATATATTAAGGAAAAAACAAATAGTTCTTAATGGAAGCTTTTTTTTCTAAGGAAAATGTATGGTAATATTACAGCTTTGTTTTCAAAGATGAACTCCCTGGGAGTTTAACATTTGGCAACGCAGTTGGTTATTAGACCGTACGGCAGGAAAAACGACAGACAATATAATCGTAGTGAATAAATAAGTTTACAAAAGTAGAAAGTAAACTATAAGGAAATAATAGGCAACAAACATATAAGCTAGAAATGAAACACGACATTTTAATTAAAATTAAGGAAAAAACACACAATATTGATTAAAACAGGGGGGGTATCGCAGAGTCAGGAGAATAATATAAAACAAGGTTTTACAAATGAACCAGAACTGAACTAGAACTGAACTAGAACTGAACTAGAACTAACTTAGAACTGAAATATACTTATACGCATTTCCTTTATAGGAAAATTAAAATAAAAAAGGATGATACTAAATATCTTCGGAGATTTTATGATCGCTTGACATGAAATTTGCGCACCCGAGATGGCCCTTCGAATCAACACAAAAATACAAAAATTACAGAATTATTTCCTTAAAAAGGCATTTTGTGACCCCTGTGCCACACACATTGTCTTATTTAATCTATAAAAATAAAAAGAAGTACATTTTTTCTTATCTTCATGCTCTTGATTGTGTGTATATCCACGAGGTACATTAAAATAGTTTCATATTCTCTTCGAATGTATTTGATTTAATTTCTATCATAACATTTTGTATTTGTTTGTCATTGGAAGAATGCCCCTTTTTAAAGGCGCATATTCACACTTTCTAAAGAAATGCTCATAAAGTACTTTTTTTTAATTCGTGTTCAGTAATGCACTAAACTTTCATATTGAAGTGAAAAGGCGTTTTACGATGATTTTTCTTTGAATGTTATAAGTTTATAAGATTAAAAAAAAAACTTTTTTTTTTAATGTAATGAAAAAATGGTTCCTTCAAAAGTACTTCTAAAAAGTTTAAAATAAAATGTACTTTATGATCTTTGGAAGTAATTTTTATGTGATTATGATAAAAAGTACTTCCATATTTTTTTGCTGGGAATTTATGTTTTGTACTTTTTGAAAATTTAAATTTAAAATATATCAAACATTCTAAAGTAAAAATAGAAAAAATGTAAAAAGTCACAAAAAGTACCAAGTATCAAAAACCGACACATCTTCTAGTATTAACATTAGTATCTTAATCAAGTTTACAAAATTTTATATTTTATTTGTGAAATATTTAATTCAATGTCCCGAACTGAATTTAAACTTCAAAATATTTGTAAACCTAAATCTAAATAATAGAAGTTCTGTTTTAAATAGACATTGAAAGTTGAAAAATAAAGGCAGCCTTTCATTCTTTAAAATGTACAAAAGTGAAAGAACACTCGAAAGTATGAGTGAATGCATAAGAGAATTAATGTTTTTTGAAATACTTCTCATTTTTATTCCTTCTTTATTTTGTATTTTCTTAAACATTCATTCATATAATAGTACAACATACATAATGAATAACAGAAATTTTTTAGTTCTATTTTTTATTTAAACTTTAGTAAGCAACATAGCATCAAGTTCAAATAAATATTGTATAATATCGTCAGCTAAAATGGTGCTGAAAAATAAAATAATTTCGAAATTCTTAAAATTTCGAGATGTAACTTGATCGTTGTATTTATTTTATTAATATATAATGTTAGTGAAATATTTCCATCGAATAGAATTAAAATTGAAGGTTGATGGAGATTATTCTGTTATCTATAAATTATAAATTAAGTGAAATATCATTGCAGATCTTAAGGGTTCTTCCGAAGTTGTCTAAGATCTTGTAAAATTTTATTGCTTTACATACAAAACAAAATAAAAATAAATACGAATGTTAGGAAGTGTATGTATGTTTAACATTGCAAATGTTCACTTTAAAGATGTACAATCGAAAGATTAAGAGTTTTGTGCAGAGAACAATGAAATCTTACATTAAGTGTCTATTAATCAATCATTTGTAAATGAAAATTCCTTTGTCCCTCTTCAAACCATTTATTATAGCATAAATACAAAAAAATACTCATATACATATGTATATGAATATGTATACATATGAATTTCTGTAAGGAAGTGTGTCGCACTCAATAACATCGCATGTTCATTTAATTTCCTGTTGTGACATAAAGACATTCAAGCCATAGCTTGACTGCTCTTTTATCAACAGCGTACTTTTTATATTGATAATCCGTTGTTCTCCTCCCTTAAGTTAAATGAAAAATATTGTATGGAAAACAATTTCAAATGTAATCTTTTTTAATTGTATATGAAGTTATAGTCCAATAGCAAACAATCTTTCATATAATTTAATACATAGAGACAAATATAGTTTATATTAACTATATATGAAATGTTGAAATTTTTATCTTTTTATACCCACCATCAAAAATGATGGGGGCGAATGATAATTTCGCTATTGAAACGCGGCAGAATCCATTAATAGGCGGTCTAGATTTCGTAAAAATAATGAGTTTTTTATTATTTCAAAATGTTTCGACAATTTATATATGAACTACGGACTTGTACTCTCCATCGATNNTTTATTTATTTATAGTTGTTTTGTTTTGCTACTTAAAACAAAACAAACACATAACATTACCCTAAATCTTTGTTATGGATTTGTGAAATCGTTATAAAAGTTTGCTTAATTTCGTTTTACTGGATCCGAGTATTTGAAACATAGAACGGCATAGTCAATACGATGAGGTGTTGGCATAGCCAATATTTCATTGTATTAAACAACTTTGTTGAAGGGTATAATATTCTTCACGTGAATTTCAAATAACTGAATAAATTTCATTTACAATTTTTAGGAACATCACAGTTTTCTGGACAATAACTTGACTTAAAAACATGGTTAATATGGGTCTAAAATGTTTGCTGTAATAAAAACTAACGCCTTTTATAAATGATATAAATGGATGCATTCTACTTTGAAATTTTAAATGATACTATAGTTGATTACTTTGTAAAAATTATAGAAAATTTAAAGTGTCGTAAAAATCTTCCAATTGTAATATTTAAAAAGTAAAAGTTCTTAAAATACCTAAGTTTATATGAGCAGCCAGTCAACCGGATAGAAAGATATCGTTAAAAATTTTCAGAAGTGATTTTGAGTTGCATTATACATTCTCCAGCTATGGTGATGTAAGATATTACAGGTTGGAAAAAGGAAAAAACCAGTGAAATTTATATATTTGATACATTCAAAAGTTAAAATAAATGATTATTTGAAATGTTATGAAATTGTATGTATTCTCCTTAGTAGAGTTGTTTTAAAGATGCAAAATGTTATTTCCGTACTATTTAAACATTCAAATAATAACATTAAATTTGAATTTAAAATTTAATCAATGATCTCCTGAAAAGTTGTAAAAATGAATTATGGTGTATAGGCATAGAGATCTTTTATTTAAAATCGTTCTCAACTTGTCCTTAATGCCTTATAAAGGACGTTTTTTTTTAATTTTTTTCCCCTCACTTTGTGAGTTTATATGTGAGCATTCATTGACTGTTCCATTAAAAATTTACACATTTTTATATTTATCATGGCTCATTAAGAGTTTAAATCATTAAAACTTAACGTTAAACTCAAATGTAAAATAAAAACATAAATAATGTAAAATACTTACATTCGGTTCAAAATACATGGATATATATATGTATGTATGTGTGTATTTATGTATATAATTTGCTCTTAAATAGCAAAATATACTTTACTATTAACATTGTGCTGCCGTTTGTTAGTGTAAAATGCAAAAGTAGAAACTTAAATGCTTATACATATTTTGCTTATTCACAGCAATTGAAATTTTATTCCATTTTCAATGAGAATACTGCGAATACGAGCATAACATTAATCTTTTTGTAGGTCATAACATCTTCTGTTTGTACGTGGTGTATAAAGTAAAGCAAAACAGAAAAAAAGAACGAATTATATACATCAGAGTATTAGCTCCTGCATCAAAATTTCCTAAAAGCACTAAATGACTGGCTGACTGACGACTTTTCTAACATCTAATTAGCATAGAACTTTCTTCCAACACTCATAGTATTTGAATACAAACATATACATCACACCTACACAAACTCAAATAAATAATAATAAAAATAGAAACACAAAAATGGTTAGAAAATTGTTGGTAAAAGTAAAGTTTGAAATATCTGATTGCATACAATTTGAGTGGAGCTGTAATTTTTCACTTGTTCTCCACTTTATGTCCTCCTTTATGTTTGGGTATTGGTGTTAGTGCTATTTTATATTTTGGCATGAATAAATTCCATGTAGACTTTATTAGTCTCGCGTATAAAAAAGTCCTGTCGTTTATGCTATATTAAGTATTATTTTTCTCTTATATATTTTTTTTGTCCAGTTTTTTTCTTCTTATTTTATACACAAAATATGGACGAGTGTTTCTTTGCCCTCAAGTGCGTTTTCTTTATGCCTCTTATTTGAGTCGCAAACAAAAAATTCAGTATTCATTTTCATCATCATTCTTTTCCATATTCTTGGTTTTTACTTGCACAGTGTTTATTTGTGCTCCTATGAATGTTTATGTGAATATATTCATCCGTCCGACATTTGTGAAATGTCTGTCAGTTTGTGTGTTTTAATATCGCCTCAAGATAGTCGCGCCTTTTTATTCATTTCTCTATAATATCCAACATTTTCATAGTTATGTTTAGTTAGTCATTATATTTGTTGAATAAAAAATCCTTTGATCATGTTTTAGTAAAAGTTTATCCTTGGAATTTTGCTAAATATGAATTTCACGATTCCCGCAAGTTTCTGCCGAGAACACCTGGATTTACAAACTACAATAATGAATTTTCTACAAAAATTTTATAAATGATTTAAAATTTGTTGTTTTTTTAGTTTAACATAAAAATAAATAGGGCCTTTTAAAGTGGTGAAAAACTTTTTGGAAATGGCATCAGCTGCAATGCTAATTAAAATAGAAGACGCCGCTGTCATGTATCCTGAATGGTTCTTCGAACCTGTCAAGAAAACATGCTGAAACATGACAGCAATTCATTATGAATCAATTGCGAAGATATGTGGAATCGATGGAGGAGAAACAATCCACGGAGCGGATATCTGGAGCAAAGAGCCGTTGGAGTATTCATAGAAGGAGAAAATTTACAAACAGCTTGTTAAGGCTATCACATCATTACATTTGGCGCAGATAGGCTCCGACAACCATGATTTTCAGGAGAATATGTGAATGCGTGATGTGATTAGTGATTCACTTTTTTTGAATCCGTGAAGTCTGTTCATAAATGCACCTGGGTTTATTTCAGGTAATGGAGAGGTTCCGAATTTCTGCTTGTGGGGAGTATTCGCCTTAAGATATGATATGTGAAATATTTTAACTTATAAATGCGGCTGGAAACCTTTTAGGATGCAAGGAACCTAACCGTAAATACTGGATATTTGATAAAACCTGGAAACTAAGAGAGAAAAGAAAAACAATTAATTTATCTATAAATTTTGCTAATATTTATAATTTTCATCTAAATTTATTACAACAATACATTTAAAACTCCAAGACAAAAGTACAAACATTTAGTTTTTACCCCTTTTATATCAGAGGGACGAATTTAAGCTCTTCTTTCGAAGTAAATATTTGTACCACATTTCAAAATGAAAGCTTTAAAGTTGCAACCTGCACTTTTCCCACAAGGTTTATATGGACAAACAGCCGTCTAGAGTCTATTCAGTTGGGTACTCATTAGGTCACTGTAAAATGATTCTGAGTAAATCTGTTACTTTAAAATTTTATAAAATTCATAAGACAAGATTTTCGAAATTACTTGATATACTTTTACGCAAAAAGGGTACTTTCCGATTGATAATACCTCATAAAAATTCGTATGTCATTTCATATTTCTCTGAGATTAAGATGAGGAAGACAAGGGTAAGGAATGTTTACTATAAACTGCTGACGTTTGCCTTAACTTATGACTCCTTGAAATAAATGAAATAATATTAAAAACGTAAACAATTTACATTAATGTGTTCTTTTTTTCTTCTGTCTTGGTTTTCTTACTTTTTGTTTTTATTGGTCTGGAATTTTTTGATCGTTTCTTTTCAATCTTTTGTATTTTTATAATACTTTTCCACAACATTTCCTGGTTTATTGTTTGCTAAACGTTGTTGCTTAGCGTATTTTCATAAATTATTTTAGGTCATTGCATAAAAGTTTTGCTTTTAAATAAACAAACAAAAAAATTGAAAGGAATAAACCCAGAAATTAGAATAAAATAAACAATATGGTGTCCGAGTAGTAACTATGCTATCATCCTTGTATATATCTTACACATATCTGATTATATAACAACAAATTAAATGTATATAAATGTATGTGTGTATATGTATGCATATAAACCAATGATCTATTGTTTGTGTTGATGAGTCTGTGGGGATAAACGTTATTGCTTTTTCTTTATTTATCTGCCTATAAAGTTTCAAAATATATATGCAGCCTAGTCCCTTTTTTTGTTTATACATTACATATTTCTTAAGATAAATAATCTTTATTTCTTAGCCAAAGTTAACATTGTTTCATAATGGTCTTTTTAGTTTTTTTTTTACTTCTCTCTTTTTATCCCAAATGTTTTAATAAACGCAAAAAGTTCTATATGCCTAAATAAATAATTTTTATTTCATAAAATCTTTTAATAAGAAAATTTGTTTATGAACATATTTTTATATTTCTTTTTTTTTCGCTTATTGCAATTGTAATGCAAAACTAAATAAAATTCACTCGTTTTAATTTAAAATTGGTAAAGTTTTTAAATTTTAACTGTAATTAAAGTCTAGCCTTCGATAATTGGAAGCTTAACAATAGCTAAACAAAAGGTCAATGAACCGAAACAATATAAGCTTTCAAGTTCTGGTAATTAGAATTATATAACTTAACTTCTATTGGGCCACAGTTAAACACTTTGTCGTGTTCAAACTTATCAGAGCAATTATTAAGCAATTTAAATTATTAATAATTTTGTAAAAAAAAATTGTCGCAATTTAGAACATTTACTTATTCTACTTAATCTTCTTTTTATAGCTACCACCATTTCGCCTTAAATGTACTAAAGTTTAAAATTTGTCTGGATGTGGACAAGATACTCCATATTTGTAATTGTATAAAATCTCATGTTTCATAGAAGTGTGTCATAATGAAAAATTTAATATACTTTTAGGTAGAGTGTAAAAGCAGATACATACCTTTTGCTCTCAATTTATCCTTACGACCTAATTGGTTCTATCGATTCATTTTTATGACATATTAAATACTAAAATGACCAAAAAGGCAGCTTAATTATGCATAACCATTTCCCATTTTCAATACCAAAGAAGCTTATATAGTATAAATACATATATGTGTCTGTGAACTTATCCGGTATGATATCCATTGTACTTTCAAAATACTGAAGGACGGACATTGCTACTTTGAATCAACATCTGTAACATCAGTGATCACAACTTCTCATTTATATAGAAAGAGAGATCTGAGTTCAAAATCGTAATGATGTTAAATCTTAATTCATTCTAAATTTAATTAAATTATATAATTATTTTATCGTTATTTTTTCATTTAAAGCCTGAATCCGTATTTTATGGATGCTAGATGAATTAATAAACCGAACATGACTAATATTAATTAGCTTTTTCCTTATAGCAAAATTATTTTTTATGTAAATAAAACCTATTCTCGGGTGATATTTATATATGGGCTATGTAAAACAATCTACGGATTGATTGAGGTAAATTTCATAAACAAAATCTAATTTCTGAGGGAAATTTGTAGAGAGAATATGTTGGTAATTGGTAATAAACCTATAAATCATATTAAAGTATATGCCTATTTTTCCTATATTTATGTTACATAGGATATGTTGATGGTTTTATTTGTTTCAATTTTGTAGTTAAATTCTTTATGACTAATAAGAAATTGTAATGTACTCTTGATGAATAAAATTTCAGTCATTGCAACAAGATGATTTTATTTTAGGTATATTTAAATTTAAATATATATGCTTTATACATAAATATTTGTCCAGTCTAATATTAAAGGTGTGAATACTCTTAAAATTATTAAAATGTTGAAATAAACGAACCATTTACAGATTTAAGCATACATTCGCGTTTGTGTTTGTATTTGTATGTATGACTATAATTTACATTTAAATTAAAAATAAATTCCAGGCGATTCAAATGTTGTCACGTTCCCACAAAAATGTGGAAAAGAAGGATTGATTTGTGAATAAAATACCTTCTTCACACACTTGTCTATCATTATGTCCTACTTACTATATTTAGTCGTATTGTTTGGTGTCATTTAAATATACGTCACTTACGACGTTTCTTAGTGAAAATAAATTGACAGATTTAAACGGAAAAAAGGTTTTGTTGGGGTTTGTGATTCCGTCGAAGAAGCACCTTTAATTTCCGTTTTTATTAAATTTAATGACAATTATACAGAAACATGCAAGGTATTGTCATACATCTGTATTTTTATTTAAAAAAATATATATATAAAAAAAATAATGTATGTGTATCGCATATTTTCCTTGGCATCTAATTAGTTTTAACTTATACATAAGTATGAAAAAGTAATATATACATATTTACAAATTTATAAGAATTTGATATGAACTATGTTAATTTATGTATGTATAGTAGGCTGTTCCATGGAAAATTTTTTGAAAAATACATTCCAAACAATGAATAAAAATTTGCTGATTATTGTAAAATAATTTCATAAATATTTAAGTACGCTTCAGTTGGTTTCAATTAAAACCAGTCGTTAAAAGCGAATACTATTGTAAGTCTTTAGACCTATAGTGATGTCACAATTACAAACACTAAAGCTATTTTGGTATTCAAAATAGTTTACAATACATTTCACATTTAAGTGAAAATGGCACTTCTTTCTGTCATTCGAAAGTCGGTGATAAATTAGATGTTGAACGAATTCTTCATTTTCTTTGAATAAATACTGCATTAACAAAATACCCACCATTAACGGTATAGATATTAGGATTAATATTTTAACATGTTACTAACGGAATGACAAATCCACTATTTTTATGTATAGTGGCTTTTCTACTCGGGCGTACAATTGACATGAGACTATGAACATTACCACTATATAGCGCGTACATTTGACATTTTGCGTTAGTTTATTCAAAAAACAGTTCTAACAAGTGAAGATGGATAAAAAAATAAAAATGGGAAAATTTGGTTTACAAACCAAAAGAAAAAAATTTTTAGTAAAAACTATTTCACAACCTGCCCCTCCGATAAGCATTAAATGCTTTAAATACTAAACAAGACCACCTTACGGCAATGATACTTTCGTAAACTCACCATATATGGTCAATTCCAAAATAGACATATATTGTGATTTGATCTTGGGTATCAGAGATTCAACTAAGTTGAGTATAATCACACTTTTTACATCAAAGTGTGTAGCTGGAAGTTTGCTACTAAAATGGGGTAAATTGAAACAAAAAACAAATAAATATTTATCTAGCTATGAAAAGAGCAAACTAATGAAGTATCAAGTCAAATTTATTTACTATCTAACATTAATAAGCACACAGTTTTAAATAAACTAAAACTAAAGTTCACTTTAAACTTAGTATTGTATAATTAATTTTTTAAACAAGTTAAATAGTTTATAAGTTATGCAAAATGTATACTAACTTTTCAAACGTCATACAGTTTAAATACTACATATTATAAAAAGGATCAAGAAATGCTTACAAAAAAATTTATTCATTAATAAAAAAGGAAGAAAAAAAAAATAAACTATAAAAATTTTATGGGAGCACATGATAAAACAATATAATTTATTACTTTGCTTGCGGACATAGGATGCCGACAAAGGAAAGCAACAAAGATTTATCCATAGCCACGCATGTTTTCATATATTTACCAACCAGTTAAAGAACAGTACGAATTGTTTGAAAATATAATGGATATTTTTTATTTTACCTAACGTTTTTCATAAGATTAAAACTTTTACAAATTGAACTGAGGACTTCATTTACATTATGTGACTACAAGCCTCTCCAGTCTGAACTTTATTTCAAAATTTTGCTTTAGTTTTTTTTTTAATTAATTAATTTCTAATTGCAAAATATTCCTAATTCTATGTACTTATGAATTTATCCTCGTAAATAAGTAAATTTTGTTGAAATAGATTAAATTAACTACAAAAACAACAGTTTAAGAGTAAAACTTAAGATAAAAGAAAAATGTGAAAACATTTAATCACAACATACTTGCATATGGCAAAATTCACATAATCGTAAAGTAAAAGAAGTTGTAAAATTCTCATATATTTCCATACATTTATTTATATACATTTCAATGTAAAATGTATGTATATTTGTTTTATAGACCACACTGACGCATCATGAACATATAATCCCATCAAATTACATTTCGTTGATTTTGTTTATGCGTCCAATTCGAAAGAAACATTCTTTTTAAAGCTCAGTTAAAAATACTAGATGCTCATATTAACGAAAAGTCTTGCACTTCTATCTTATAAAAGAAAAATTCTAAGAAAAATACTGTTTAAAAATATTAAATTTCTTTAAAGTTATATTATTTTATATATTTTGGTGGGACTTTTTAAACAAGAATTATGTCTACAGAGAAATAGGCGGTAGATTATGTTTTGAAGGATTATACCACCTTAATATTTACGGATTAATAACAGACAGTAATTTTTTCGGAAAAATGTAAATTTTCCAAATATAATTTTTAAGGGATTGCGATTTTAGGTATTTTCGTACAAAATAGTGCGATTTTTTTTTGAGTTAGAGACTACATGCGTTTGTAACATGTTAAAATATTCGTCCAAAGCCCCAACATGTATATATATATTCTGGATCCTGGTAAAGTTCTAAGTCGATCTAGCAAAGTCCATCTGTCTGTTGAAAGCATGATAGAGATCGCACCGGATGAGCTAGGAATACAAATATTTCTTTTATAAAAGGTTTGTTTGGTATTGAAAAGAGGCAAAATTGGATTATAAATAGGAAATTGTGGAACAAAAACTCATGAAATTTAAGGCAAAACATAATATAGTAACGGGAAACTAAGATGCGAAAAAATCATCTCATAAAGATATTTCGCACTAAATATGAATGGGAAGAACGTACAAAGATTAAATTTTAGACTGGCAGTTAGTTAGTAGGAAAAATATTGAATCGTTAGTTAGTGGGAAGCATCTTACCATTAGACAGTAATGTTGGACACAATAAAAAAAATGTGTTTCCTCCTCCCATATTAGGTCATATTAAAATATATGGAATTTGTCACCCACAAATAATTTTGATGTATTTTTCCTACGAATATGAACTGAATGGATGTAAACATTTTTGATGCATCATTAATTAGTAGAAGAAACTTTGACAAAATATACATTAAATATACTTTAATAAATAAAAAATACATTGATATTCTTTAATATATATACCGACCCTGGGTATTAAAGATTCGGCCAAGCCGAATATAACATTCTTACTTGTTTTCAATTTAAATAGTACTGAAAAAATTAAAATAGCACAAATTTGGTGCTACCTATTACTAATGATGATATATGTAGATGCTATTTAAATAAAAAAAGTCGGTGCAGCACCTTATATGCTTATCATATATCTTACAATGACGAAGACTATATTGACTTGAAGGGGTAGTTTTTGTTTTTCACATTTTTTATACTTCAAACTTGATACATAAATATAGGTGTTAGAGATATCAACATAAATACTTAATCTCATAAATGATATATAAAAAGTGTAAAATCTACAAATGAATTATATGAAAATTTCACCAACATATCTAACAACAAAAAATTGCAATTTTTAATAGTAGCCACAGTAACATTTAGTGAAATATGAAATTATATTTTCAGATTTTAGTTAGTGTGTTTCCCTTTTTAGTTTTGCAATGTGTGTATTTGTATATTTCTATTTATTGTTGGAAAACAACAAATAGTTGTCGGTCAAAAACTATTTGTTACATTTCATATTTTACACATATTTCCTCTTGCAGTTACATCCATACAAATATATCCCGGCAGTTTAATATAATAAAAGTAATAGGTAAACTTCACGCCCTAGAGAAAGTACTAGGACTAGGATTGTAAATAAAAAACATATTTGAATGCACAAAAACTTAATTAAATATCTTAATTGAAGGAAATTTTGTAAGAACATTTCCTGTTTCCCCAAGAACACTTACAACGATTAGCTTAAACTATTTTTAAAATTTAGACATTATATATGTCTCTTTCGTTCCTATAAGGAGCATAAGGACTTAACAAAATATTTGCCCTGGTTTAATTAATCGGCCGTAGACACACCATGATTGCGGATATGTTTCAGCATGCTGTGCCTACTTTCCTGAGAGAATTGAAGGACCACTCAAGATTCAGCAGCGCCTTCTAATTTTAGCTCGATAAGCAGCGGACAGAAGTTTTTCATTTCCCATGGTATGAATAAATATAAATTTCGTTCAACTCTCATATTTTGTTAAATTAAAATTAATAGAACTGGTGGGCTACAATTGTAGATCTGCGCATACATGTATAAACGTATATTCTGTACTTCCATATAAAAATTGTATTAGGGTTGTATGAGTTTTCCTTATGGATAAATATAAAAAACAAATAATTTCTTCCTCATTAGAACTGCAAAAAAAAAAAACGTAATTTACCAAATAAATCAAAATTTAAGATTATAATTTACTAAATAGAAAATTAAAAATCTTAAATGTTTCTGAAAACATGGTTGCCCTTATTCTCCGTTATTGCGTTGAAGTCAAGATATATTTTATTTTATATATTTCAAAGGAAATACATCAATGCACTTATCACTTTAAATATGACTACATCGGTTTTGTTGTATATGTGAGTTATACACTCATATATAATTGTTTGAATTTGTAGGTGACTACGATTCATAATGAAATATGATTACGCCCCAGAGCAACCCACAATATATGGTTCGTTGACAAGCCGCAAACAAAATGCAACACCAGGGATAAATTCATTCTATTAAACTCATATATTTTGTACATTGTAAAAGATATGAAAATGACAGTCAAACTCTGCTATAGTTAACTGATTGATAATAGTGTTTATTAAAATGCATGAACTCATTTCAATTAACAATAAGAATTATCTGCAGATTACAGTAAAACAGTTTTTGGAACTGTAAATTTATTTCTAATTAATGATCTTGTCTATAACCATATTTAACTGTACCCGAATATGTATTTATAAGCATACTTACAATCATACACAGTTGGACCTCCAAATATTAGATCAGAGATGTAACTTTATCATATATATAATTTTTTTCTAATAATATTCTTAATGTTCACTTTGTTAAATCTACTAATCCACTTTTGAAAACATCAACATTTTTTTTTTTTTTTTTTGCAATTCCATAATATTAACTAAATTTTACTAAAATCGTCTAATCAAAGTGTGTCTGTATAACATATGGACAGAAAATAAATATATATACATAGATGACATTTATGTTGTATGTATGCCCTAAACATGGACTCACTATCTAAAGGTGATGTCATGCTGTTCTATGGCCCTGTTTGTAACAGTTTTACAATGTTGGTAAAGAAAATGTTGCTGATAAAACTAAAAATGTGTCAGAACACGGAAAGTTGTGAGATTTTTCAATATTTGTATGTGTCATACATTACAAAAATAAAAACAAATAAATAAACAACACACATTAATATCTAGAAAACGGAAAAATATAAATTTCATAAATTTAACTTGTGACAATTTTGTTAAAATAAAAAATAATTTCAATAGATTTGGTATTTTTTATTATTTATTTTTTTTTAAAGAATATTAAATAGGTTTAAATAAAACTTCAATAATACTGAACTTTAATTAACTAAATCTATAAATGCTCTAAATCATAATAATCCATACAATGAATAAATAAATATTGAATATACTAGTTATCATTAAAAACATCTGCTATTTTAATAAAAGATTGAGTTTTAGTTTTTGGGGCAAGAACCGAAGTTTTGATCCCATTCTTTATCCGTACTCAAACTAAGATATTTCTTCGAAAAGTGTAGTCGAGCCGTAGTTATTTCAACGATAGCCGAAGCCCTTAAATAGTCATATTAAGGGCATAACCCTAAATAACGTAAACGCCGAATGGGTTGAAATATTGAATAGATTTGTCGTGCGCCGAATTGCATACAAAATTATAAAATTTCCCAAAATGATTCACTTATTTCTTTAATAAATTAAATGATTCACTTATTTCTTTAATAAATTGCCTTATAAACTCTTGGAATACTTAAGATGCTGTGATAAGAAATATGCAAAATTGAAATAGTAACGGAAAATTGGATAACTTTTTGGCCTTAAATCAAATGCTGCAGGAGTGAGTTCTTTGTTTTCAAGATGTTATATATTCCATAATATGGCCAAAATTTTTAATTTATTTCATTTGTGATTCACATCGTTTAAATCGTATTTTATTTTAATAATTCTTTTTTAAGTTCAAATTACATATAACTAAATTTATTTTTCGTATATTTACAATTTTAGTTTAACTTTAATTTTGAAATAACGGTTTTACGAATAGAAAAATAATTGATATTTTAGAAATACAATAGATTTAATAAACTAGTAATTAGAAAAATATTTGATAATTATTTGATAATATTTGATAATTATTTAAATAGAGGAACTTTAACTGTTATAAACCAGTAATTGTTATAAAAATTTAACAAAAAATATGTTGCATACCATTAGGATGAACAATTTATTTTGTTAATGTTATGGCTTTCCGTACCTCATTACCGTATCGAAAAAATACCCAAGCATCAACTTATAACTAACCGTTTGTCTTAGAATCACTTTCTTAATCGATTTAAAGATGTCCGGCTTTCAATTTGCGCAAGTACAGGACACAGATTATTATTTTAACCAAGGTCTATTTTTCTTAATAATAATTGAAAGAGTGATGCCGTAAAAAAAACTAAGAAAATTTAACAAGAGCTGAATTAAAACTGAATGAGAGTTGAACTAATACAGACCAAAAACTGAACCTAACCACAATTTAAGTAGAATGGAACAAAACAATTAACTGCTATTGAAGTAGAACCTTAATAGAACAAACTAAAACTGAACTAAATATAATCTCATACTGAACTAGAATCTAATAGAACTGAACTAAAACGGGTTAGCAGTAAAATTTGACACAAAATGAAACTACCTTGTCTTCTATATAACTTGTTGAATCCATTTGACAATAGGTATAGATTTTTAAACAATTTGTTTCGCGTTCTATATGTTCTGTTCTTCATACTTTGAATGTATACGTGTTATCTCTTTTTATGTTTAAGCAGAGTTATTTTGAAGTATATTTTAACAATTAAGTTTAAGCATAAAAAAATTAACTTAATATCCAAAATAATGATTTACCGTTTTATATTAACGTTTGCTATTTCATCTTTGATGTACATGGCTGACCAATTAATATTGTTAATTTTTATACCCTGCGGGTATAAAATGTATAATGCGTTTGTACGGATGTTTGAGAAAAAAATTGTCGAAGACCCACTTTTAAGTATACCGTTCGACTCAGAATCACTTTCTGAATCGATTAATCGATGTCCGTCCCCATACAGATGTACCCTCGGGAACAAAGCTTTTAACTCATAACTCACTTAAATGAGCATGATGACATTTGACATACATAACTGTTGATCTTAAGATATGTACCAAGTGGCATTATAGTCGGCTCATTATTTCACTTAGCTCCCATACAAATGTCCTTCCAAAATGGTGAAAAATAAAAGATGTGGGTGAGGTCGCAATTTTAAAAATATTTCAATGAAATTTGGTACAGATTATTATTTTGGTATAGAAATGAAACTTGTGGAAAATAATCACGATAGGTTCATTTTTTCACCTGTTCCCCATACAAATGTTTCCCCGGAATAAGAATTTAAACTCATAACTCGTTTAACAAAGTGAAATTTAGTATGTATAACTTATTTATTGATCTTAATATTTACACCAAGTTTCATTACAATCAGCTTATTATTTCAACTAACTTCCATACAAATGTTTTCCAAAATGGTGAGTTTGCAGTTTTGAAGCTATTTATACGAAATTAGGTACAGATTTTGTTAAAAAAAATAAATAAAACTTGTGTAAAATGGTCACGATTTGACACTAGAATCAAAATATATAAGAATTTGAAATGAATAATTAAATTACATAGCATAAGGTGGTATCCTATAGTCGGTATAATGCGTTTGTGCGGATGTATGTAACATAGAGAAGAAAACCACCGTTAAGTATACCGTTAAGAGGGCAGGCTGGTTGGCTGTCCATGTAAAGCTTGTGCAAATTCTTCTACTCTACTCTCTTGAAATTTGGCACAAATAAACATTGAAATTGGCTATGATCGGTCCATTATTTCACCTAGCTCCCATACAGATGTCATTCCGAAATGGTGATAAAAATGATAAAATATGATAAAATGGGTGAGGTTGCAATTTTAATGGTATTTGGATAAAATTTGGTACAGATTATTAATTTGATATACGAATGAAACTTGTGGAAAATGGTCTTGATAGGTCCATTTTTACACCTAGCCCTCATACAAATGTTCTTCCAAAATGGTGAAAAAATTATAAAATGCAATTTGAATGATATTTCAATGAAATTTGGTACAGATTTTTTTGTTACGGGAATAAAACTTGTGGAAAATGGTCATGATCGATCCATTTTTAACCTATGATGAAATAAGTGAGTGAGGTCGTAATTTTTATTTCAATGAAAATTGGTACAGATTATTTTGTTAGGGGAATGTAACTTGTGGAAAATGGTCATGATAGTTCCATTTTTTAACCTAGCGCTCATAAAAGTGTAAACCAACACCAGGAATATAGTTTTTAACATATAAGTGACATTTATGAAATTTATTAAATCGATGAATGACCCTCCAAATTATCTAAATCTTCGCGAAAACAGTCATTGGGAATCTTGATATGGCACTAGAATCATTCAAAAAATTTTTTTAAATGCAAATAACTTCTAACAAAAAATTGCTGATATTTTGTTAATCAAAGTTTTAAATGTTAACAAATATAATTAGTCTCCAAATAGCAACATTAATTTAATCATATGAGGTCAATGAAAATTATTTGATCCATTTTCATTAATTGATCAGTCTAAGATTTCAGAACTCAGAATTACTTTCTAAGTCAATTTAACGATGTCCGTCCGAAGACTGACTGTACATGTAAACCTTGTGTAAACTCAACAGCTGTCAAAATATTTATCATATTTTGGCATATGGGCTATATAATCGGCTTGGCTGACAAAAGTAATCTTACCGACTTTAGAATTTTATTATTTATTTTTTTTTTTCAACACCATAAACTCCTCATACTGAAATAAAATATATGAAATAATTGGCAAAATATATATTTTATAATAAAATTTAATTACTTATTAGTATTCTGTTGCAATTGCAATCAATAAATGAATAGAAATTATAAAATGAATAAAGGTAAAATCTTCATAAACATCAAAACATGCAATATAATTTGAAACTTTTATTTAATATTAGATATGTATTTAATAAATATTTATTTTATTTCAACACTGGAACACACACATATAATGATATCGCCACTTGAAAAGAAGACGTGTAATCTACAATTTAGAATTTTTTGTTTAAGATTTAGTTTTATAACAGAATGATAGCAAATACAATATCGTCTTATGTAATATTTTTCAAAAAAATAAACTAAAACTACAAACATTAAAAAAAACTTCAAATTTAAAATAATTAATTTTTATTTTCTAAATAAGAAGAATAATAGAAATTAATTCTAAAATAATAAAGATCGGCAAATATACACGAAGTATGCCAAAGCCCTTCTTATTTTACAGATTTGAAATCTTAATTTAGCCTTTATTTGGCTATAGAAAATTATATATTCGGTTTTAGCTGCAATCTTACTTGTTGAATTTTTATATTCTCTTTTAACAATTCCACAGCGTGATTATGATTAATCAAGTAAATATCTTTAAATATATTAATAGAGGCGATTTATAAAACAATCCTAAAATTCAATTATAATCGCGATATTAAAGGCCAATTTCATATTTTCTTGTCTTTACATTTTCCTTTTCAGATGACGATATATTCTTCAAACTAATTATCGAGGATAAAAACTGAATTATTTATAAATACATATACAAGTGATCTATTAAAAGAACTGATTGCTCCAGTTAATATTTATTGTTGAAACTATTTCATTGATTATTGTTCTACCCTACACTACCATCGTAGAGAAGTTAAATTGCTTTTATCCGGATATTTGTAACATAGAGAACAATTTGTCGATAACCACATTTAAGTATAACGTTGTTCTGGTTATTCATTTAAAGCTTGTTCCTACTCTCTGGCAAGCTATCGCACGAGATTTGGCACATAGACCAAGCCTATTGAAATTGGTTATAACCGGTCCATTATTTCAGCAAGCACTTATACAAATATAATGAAAATAGAACAATTGAAAGTATTTTACTTTTACTGGGACAAAAAACTATATTCTAAATGTTACAATGTACCTGATTATCTTTTTTGACCATTTTTGTAAACTCTTGTAGAAAACATTTAAATGAATGAAATTTAATTTTTCATTGTTCCAAATAAATTGGCCAACTTTTTTTTTGGAATAGAGAGTTTTAAGCAATGTTTTATGTTTGTTTATTTTATTAAATAATTTTAAACAAAAATACGCATGTACACAACCTAAAATAAAGAGATATCAAAATATATTACAGGGGATGGCCGTTTAATGAAGACCTTCAAAGAACAAAAAAAAATTAACAAATAATTGTGAACTGAATTTTAAATATAAAGATTTTTTAAATCAATATACACATTTTACTAACTAATTTTAACGTCTGTTGACTTCCAGTCAAATTTTGAAAATTTGATTGTTGAATAAAATATTTGATAGATAACAAGTAAGAGTGCTATATTCGGCTGTGCCGAATCTTAAATACCCTCCACCACCTAGTCAGTTGTAGCTAGTTCATGTTAAGTTC
>JACGTJ010005704.1:0-31624 GCA_014858695.1 Chrysomya rufifacies | reverse complement strand
AGAAATGAACTAGAACTGACCTTGAACTGAACAAAAGCTGAACTAGAACTGCACTATGTGGTGGAGGGTATTTAAGATTCGGCACAGCACAGAATATAGCATTCTTACTTGTTTTACTTTCATATTAAAAATCTTAAATCATCCATATATCTGCAAATATGCTCTTAAATTTAAAAACGTTTTCAATTTGTGATTAAACATAAATCAAATGAAAAATCAATATTTCTATTAAAAACATTAAACTGTTTAAATAACAACAAAATACTCCCTATTTTTAACCAACTCTTATTCATGTCAAAAATCAATATCTTCTGAAAAATTTTAAATTGTCCATAGCTCATATGCGTTTAAATGAACAAAGGATTTAAATTTGAGATCATTAATTTTTCACCTTTAAATTTCATATTTTCACAAAGGATTTCAATTTGAGATCATTCATTTTTCACCTTTTAATTCCATATTTTCATGAAAAAATCTAAATATACATTTAAATGTGAAATCTTAAGTTGTCTATATCTCATTAAATATATAAATATAAAAAGTGAAATAAAGGAAAAAACGGCTTCAATTTCATAACTCATACCATAAATAGAAATTTGTATAAAAGTCTTAAATGTTCCTTAAATATGCGTTTAAATGGAAAAAGGACTCAAGATCACCAAATATTTCAGGCCAAAAATCGATATTAAAAAATCGTAAGTAATCTATATCCCAATAAATATTATGTCCAATATCCAAGTATATTTATAAAATTAAAAATACATTAATTTATATATTTAATATTTAAGCAAGTTTCTTTATATTTTAAGTATAATTCTTTTATTTTCTAGATTTTATTTAATCGTGTTTTCCTATATATAAATATGTATTATATATTTATATAAATATTGCGTATTCCTTATTAATGAGCAAGTAAATATTAACAATTAATTAATTGTTCTTTTGAATTTTTGTTTCCTGCTTTTTTTATAAAATAAAAACAATAAAGATAATCAAGTTTTTATTATCAAATAAATCTATATTTTATTTATTTTACTCTCTTAAAGATTGATTTCATTTAAAAAATAATTTATACCAAAATAACTAAAAACTAAATATTTTTGTTTTAATAGATTGTGTATTAAAAAAAACTAATTTAAATTCTTAAAAATAATTTTGAAAATTAAAAAAAATAAAAATAAAACATAATATTACAAACTATACAGCTAAAATGATAAAATGTAATGAACTTATTTTAAAATGAAAATAAAATACAAATTTAGAATGAGATTTTTTAAGATTAGGGACTATTTTTACCAGTAATATAAAATTCAAAATGAAAATGTTATTCATTATATAAATAGCATATAATTTATGATTATTAACCTTAAAATTACAATTTACAATACAATAATTTATTTCGAATATGTATGTATTAGGTATTTTTTAAATAATTTTGATTATTTAAATAAGTAATGAAAGAACTGGAGAACTAAAAATAATATATAAAGAAAAAAACTTGTGATAAAATCGATATAAAAAGGGGAAATTTAAGGAAATTGTTTGGATTTATAAAGTATTGGTAGAAAAATAAAAGAAAAAGAAGGAGAAGAGGGCAAGATTTACTTAAAATCTAAAATATTTTATATTACATTATTGGTTATTTGCGTTTGTTGCTTGCTGATTCTGTTGTTGTTGTTGTTGCTCATCTTGCAATTGTTCTCTTTCAATATTAGCATTATTGTTATTTTCAGCAATTTCATTAATATTATCAAAATTAAATGTTGGCATATGTGTTGGTAGTTGTTGACCTAAGTGAGCAGTCTGCGCTAAGGATGTAGATGCCATTTCTAAAGAACGATGTCCCCCTAACATATCATTCGATTCATTTAATATATTTTCAGTCTCTTCGGTGTTTAAAAACCGTCGTGTTTCCGTTGATCTTGAAGTTGGCGGTGCCTGTGGCGGTGGTGGTGTTTGTGATAACGAATTACTTAATAAACTATTACTACTTGAGGAAATATCTTCCAAATAGGGATGTAATGCTAAGGCTGCTGGTCTTATGTGTGATAAAACTTCTTGATTCTGATAATTTTGACGTTCTTCTATATTATTATCTACCATATTAGCACGTTCATTAGCATTTCCATCTTCTTCATCTTCAATTTCATCTTCATTTTCGTCTTCAATTTCATGTTCAAGTTGATTTTGTGTGTTTTCCGTGACGGGTTGAGCCTCTGAATTAGGTTCTTTAGCTTGTTCAACAACGCCCTCAATTGTCTCTTCTTTACTTTGTTGATTGTCTTTTAATAGTTTTTGTTCTTTATCATTGCTTGTCGAAATATCATTATTTGTTGGTGTTACTTTTGAATCAACTGCGGATTTTACCGAACTAATTGTAAATACTGGTTCATGAAGATTCTGTTGTGGTGTATGTAGAATTTGCTGTTCGGGATACGGATTTGTGTTATGAGTTTCTGTTAAATTAGGCGATTGCAATTGATCCAATAAATTTGGAAGATTCTCTCGTTGCTGGACAGTTTCTGCAATGTTTGTATTTGAAACCAACTGTAACAAATTATCTTGAAGAGGCTTCTTGCAATCCTCTCCTAATTGAGGATCAATATTATGTAACGAACATTGTGTATGTGCCGTTGTTAATGTATCTATAAGTGCATCTTGTGTAGAATCTAAAGCTTTTCTTAATGCACCATCTGATCTAAATTCGAATGGTTCACCTAATTGTAAGTTAATTTCATTTGTAGGCACATTCCTCTCTGATATTTCTGCATTTTCCGTTTGGCTTGCATTAGGATCTGAACAATGAGAAACTTCTGCAATTTCTGGTAATTGTTGTTCTTGAATTGCTTGACTTAAACTTGTAGCACTAACAATTTCTAAACCTATTCCAGAAATTTGTCTAGTAACCTCTAAAGTTGTATCACTTTCACTTGATGGCCTTGAAATATTTTCTTGATTCGATACGAGTTCTGTGCTATCAAAATTTAGTTTACCATGTTCTAAATCATTTGTAGGATTCTGTGAATTACTTATAGACCTTAAAGGCACCTGGCTACAAACACTGCTTATTACAAAAGCAGGTGCATCTACTGTAGTTATAGAGTCATGGTTATTTTCCTTAAGAATATCATTATCTGGTTTTGTTTTATCCAAACCAAGTGTGTGTGCTGGAATCTCGTTTGAAACATTTTCTTGTTTACTATCAACTTTCTCCTCAACTACATTAGCGTTATTTGTGTTGTCCAATTGTGGTGGATATTCAAGTTCTCTATACTCTCTCTCTTCTTCCTCCTCTTCTTCCATTTCCTCCTCTTCCTCAGCTTCCTCTTCGTCTTCCTCCTCTTCTTCCTCAGCATCTTCATCTTCAAGTTCCGTATCCGTATCTTGCTCTTCATCCATCTCATTCTCTATAGACCCATCATTATCTTCTAACAATTTCTTATCGCTAGTCATATGAGAACGACGTGCCGTTTTGCGTTTTCTCTTAATGCCATTAATTTCTGCAAACGATTTGATTGTTTTTGGTGTGATTTGTACATCACTTATTTCAATATCTTTCTCCTGTTTAATGGTTATATTATTAAAATCAATGGATGAAATATAATCTTTTTCCTCAGCAGTATGAGTTTGTGGTAATTCATCTTCTTTATGCTCAGGAGTTTCGTTAGTTGGAGTTGAAGCTATTGGAGCTTCAACAACCGCCACTGGATGTTCATCAGAATAACCACGATTAAGAGGTTCTGGTTTTATGAATATGGGGGTAAATTCACTGGCACTAGGTTCGTTAGACTCTAGAGATACACCACTACAAACAGCAGAAATTTGTAGAACAGGCATTTGAGGTTTGGCTGTAGATTTACAAGCCTTATTCCGACTTTTAGCATTAGATAGTGGTGTCGTCTTATCTTGGGGTTTTAAAGGAGATTTAGTTTTAAGTTTCATTATGGGTTTTTTAAGCTTTTTAGCAATAATCTTTTGCTGATTATTTTCAATATCTTCATCTTCTTCATCAAAATCAGTTTCATTATCATTATCGGCATGATGATCATCATCCTCCACTCGATTATCATTGCAATCATGATCCATTGGTTGTTCTTCGTTTTCTTGTTCAGTTTCATCCGTTTCCATGGCAATGCCACTGCTAACATGTGATATCTTCATCATACGATCCAATTCTTCACGATTTGGTTTAACATCTTGGGGCTCTATGTCATGAATAGTTGTGTTTGCTGTACGCACTGCTGATGTTTGTGATATTTCAGCCAGTGATCCAGTAGCGCCATTATTAAATTCAACACCACTAGATACACAAGCAATTTGAAATTGCATCATAGGTATGGATGTCATAATAGTGGCTTCAGGTTGCAGTCTTATTGGTAAGCTAGAAGCCATCGAAATACTACCACCAACCTCACAATCATCTTGAGGTTCTGATTTAATTCGTATAACAGGTTCGACATTATCTTCTGTATTGTTCGCAGGTGAATCCTGGGATAATTGCTCATCTTGCATATCTTTTGATAATTTGTGTTTATCCTTCTCCTTATCCTTGTGCTTCTTTTTCTTTTTGCGTTTTTCTGATTTCTTTTCGGATTGTTCTATTAAAGATGAATTTAATTGTCCATGTTCTTTTTTAATCTTCAACTTAAGACCACCAACAGCAGACATCTTATTAACATTTTCTTCACTTGCATCATCAATTTCTTGTTTGATTTTAATTTGTTCTATACCCGCAGTTTCATTTACTGTAGCTGCTGTAGCTTCTTGTTCATCATCACTATCATCATTATGATGGAAATCGTCTAAACCACCAATACCATCATCCGCCCCAGTCTCCACTTGTTCTTCAGTATGTTCATCGTTATCACTATGCACACCAGCACAAGGGGTTTCCGGTTCTACATGCACTTCAGGTTCATGTTTAATACTAACCAAAACATCTAGAGTCGACTTTAAGAGTTCATCGACACGTTTCAAATCTCTCTTCGATACACCTTTTTTGCCACTCTTCTTGCTGCTCGTACTGGCAGTATCATCTAATCCCGATAGTGATACGCACTGGCTAGCTGCCATTATAATAGGTGAAGATAAACGTGTTAATTGTACAACTGGAGCCATATCAAGCGGTACCCCACTAATACGAGCCATTTCTTCAGCTGCTGCTTCAACGTCATTTTCGTTTTTAATACGTACCGCATCTTCTAAAGCCTCTACCGTGGGCATTATATGCTTCGAATAGTTTAAGTAGGCTTTGGCACAGTATGCGGAATGTTTAATATATTCGGCTTCATTGCGCTGCAAACGATTGCACCCTGCGCAACGTTTTGTTCTTACAGCACATATGTGTATGTTATAGAGGTAATTTGTGGCATAGGATGTGTGGCATTGTGGACACTCACGATCTAGTACCAAGAGAGCGGGTGGTGTTTCAAAGCCATGTTCACGTAAATGTCTAAAGATATAGAAAAATTAGTTATACATTTTTAAGTAGAAAAAGATTAATAATTTAAATATTCTATAATTTAATAAAAAAATATTGGCTTGATTCAATATCTATAAAAAATATTTAAAATAACTTTCAAACTCACCTAGAAAATGCATAAGTATTTACTATTGATTCTCCACAACAGCCGCAAATGTAAGGGGTTTTCGACAATTTGTGCCATAATTGATGATTCTTAATGTCAAAACTTTTGTTAAGTATCTCATTACAGGCTGTACAAACATAACGTTCCACTCTAGGTATATGAGAATTACGTATATGGGAATCCAAATTATATTTCGCCGCAAAACGTTCCATACAAATGGTGCAGCCATATTTAAGTTTCGATACAGCAGGGGTTGGTATTGAGGGAGCAAAAGGAGGTTCCTCGTCAAATTCCTCCTTACTAAAATTAAAGATCCAAAAAATAATAATTATATTTTTAAATAAGCAAACATATAGTTATAGCAAAATATTTATCAAACCTTACATTTCTTCTTTAACATCTGATTCAGTATATTTGCCACCTTTTAGCTTAGATTTCTTGTTGGTAAATTCTTTTTGTGGTGGAGCAGCTAATCTTAATTTTTTATTGCTTACTGCTGGCGGAGGTGAAGGCTCTTTTTTCAAATGTGATTCCTCTACAGAAGCAGCGTTTTTGGATTTCTTTGCACTACCGCCAGCTATACCAGGTGTATAAACTTCCTCATTAGTGGCAGTATATCTTAGTTTTTTCTTAATTAAAATTGGTGGTTCTTCTTTAAAAGTTGATTCTGCTGCACCTGAAAAACGTAATTTTTTCTTTGGCAGAAGTGCCGGAGTTGATGGTATTTCTTCTTTAAATTCTTCTGTTCTACGTTTACGATTTGCGTTTTTATTATTTGTCGTAGATGATGATGAAGTGGGCACAATGGATTCTTCTTTTATCTCAATTGCATGTTTAATATCATCTACCGGTTTTTTTACGTCCTTCAAACCCAAAAGTTTACGCGTTTGTGCATTGGTGGCATAACACATTTCACGAAACTCATAGAAATCATTGATTTTATCAACACACAAACAACACATAGTCTGTGGCATTCTATCATCTTTTGTTATCTAAAAAAATTGTAAGAGAAAATACAAATACGAATTTTTTTAAATATGTATTTTTTAAATTTTTAAAATGCATTTATTATATTTATTACAACGCCCCCCTATCACTTACCGTCAATCCAATTAGTAAACTTATCTTTTGAGACATTTCCAATTCACCTTCCACATCGATGGCACACTCTTTTTTATCCTCCGAGTTGTCTGTTAATATGGGCACCATATCCGGATTGTCTATGCCACACAAACGACATATTTTATATAAATTTGCCCTCAGTTTTTTGTCAATCTTAATAGCAAAACGTTCCATTGTGTAAAATCCTTACTGCTTCTCTCTTCTTACTCTACTCTACACTCTGCTGCAACTCGTTCGGTATGTGTGTTTTGCCTTTTCTTCAATATCGACACTCACAAACTAATGGTAAAAACCGAAAATTATATTATTTTTAAAGTTTTCACTTTGTTTTTACTGTTAAATAAACATTTAGGTATCGCTGAACATTGTGTATTAATTTATATTAATATGATTTTTTATTAAAATTCATTAAAATGGATTTTTGAAAGTAAAATTTTTCACAAGAAATACACAAGCAACCCTCAACAGAATATTGTAAATTTTCCTTTTTGACAGTTTAGTAAATTAAAAAGCAATGTTGCCAATTACTTCAGATTTTCATTCATTTTGTACAAAGAATCTGAAGGCAAATCTGACAGATTTGCTCTGAGAGTAAATTAAAAACCAGTGTGGCCAATTTATTCTTAGCTTACAAACAGCTGTCGGACAGAATAATCAAGCTGAAACGAATAGCGTGTTCGATTTTCGACAAGATAATATTGATATCTAGAAATTTAACAAAAATATTTATTTCCTAAATATAATTGCATAAAATATTGTTATTTGCAGATATATATTATCATTTAAAATCAATTATTAAGTTCAAGTTATTATTGACAAATACAGATTAGTATTATTAGTCGTAAAATTATTCAATAGATTTATGGCAAATTTTAGTTAAAATGGACACTTAACTTTTTATTATAATAGATTTAATTTATTTAGAAAACTTATCATATTATGTGTCTAAATTGATAGTTAAAATAATCTTACCAACACATAATTAAATACACCTCTTAATATACATTAAGTTTTAAATTATCTATATATTAAGTTTTGGGCCCCACTTAATATACATTTACTCAGAGTTAAAAAATGAAAAATATTCGATTTTCGACGAGATAGTATTAGAAAATTTATGGAAATTTTGTATTTTCCAATAATAATATTTTTTTTTACAAATTATTGACTATTTTATTGTACCTATCGAAAAACAATAAGAAATAGAGATCAAACATTTTTTAGTATAATTTTTTATTATACTATATATGCATATATTCGTATGTACATATTACTACTTTTATTACTTGTTAAGCGAATTACGATTGAAATCTTACTTAACTTAAAATTATCAAGTGCACATTGTGTGTACATGTTGCTTAGGGTGGGTCTTTTTGTATGAAATACAACTATATTATTGATGTTTTTAAGTAACACATTTACATCCTTTAAGAACAAAGATAAAAAATAATATACAAATATGAGTTCTGTTAAATTACTTCAAAGTTGGTTTGGTTTTTCACATTTTATACCAAATAACTACGTAGTTAAATATGTAGCTACTATGTATGTAACTACTTACATATGTATTCATTCATAAGGCGAAATAAAATTTTCGCCTCTGGTTATTAATTCAATGACATCTACTTTGGTAACTAAAGGGAAAGTTTTTTTAATTTTTTTAACAGATGTTAAACAACTAATATTATAAAGTTTTTCTTTTTAATATTCAAAGTTATGAGTTTTAATTATTTTTTGGACCACCCTAATTTCTTTGCTTTTTATGTAAGCAAAAAATATTTATCTATTTACAATATTTATTATTTATCTACAAATATGATATACGGCTAAAAGTTGACGAGAAAATTTAACTACATTTATACAACTACAACGAATATCATGAGTATTTTAATAAATTCCCTTTGCACATTTTCTCTCCTAACAGAAATATATTCTTGAATGATATATGTTTAATAAATGGATTAATTTTACACTAATTAAATCGATTTCTTTATTCTAATTTATTGAAATCATTAACAATTCAAATTTATAATCGTATCATAATAATTTTTCTCTATTTTAACTTATTGAAATCATTAACAATTCAAATTTTAACTCGTATAATAAGAATATTTTTATTAAAAAAAAAATTATAAAATATTCAACATTTTTTAAATTCAAAATTTCGATGTAATAAGAATGTGATACTTCAACATATTTTTATACCATTATCTATTGTTATGGTTATTGGCATCAATTTATTGATTATCAGAAAGTCAAGTTGAAGTATTATATAGAAATATCTACGAATTCAATAAAATTTATTTATTATATTATGAATTTCAATAATTGTATTTTTTATAGAGCTATAAAATATTTACATTTAAAAATTATAAATCAAAAAAAGATTAAGTTAACATCAAACAAAAAGGTTGCCAATCAAAATGACGTTTTCCGGAAATTTGTTATTATAGAAAAATAAAGTTAAATCATACTAAAAAATTATCTTTGTTCATTTGAAATTTATTTAATTAAAAATTTTATATCTATTATATTTTTATATTGTTTTCGACCAGATAAACCCAAAACCCGTGTATTTTTAAAAACAATAAAACAACGGTTACCCTAGAGACCAACAAATAACAAAAACATTAACAGGGTTGCTGTTTTCACAAAAGCAATAATTTGACAGTCGACGGCATTGTCACACTTATCAATAATTATTGCATAAAAATGGCGTCTACTGGAGAAGAAGAAAACGTTTTACAGGAAAATTCTGGTGAGTTTTTCTACTAAAAAATTGTAAAATTAAAAATAATGTAACACGTGAAAAGTTTAAGGACATAAAAAACTACTTACAATAAAAGTAATGATCTAAAAATTACAATAATGCTAAAGAAAACAGTGATAAATTCTCAGCCTAAAAAAGCCACATGATTGACAGTTGTAAAACAAACGTGAAATTAGAAATATTTTTCACGTAAAAATAACTTCCCGACCACAAGATACATGACTAAATAAAAAGGCGGCTTTAGATACCGATAATAAAAAGTATTAATTTAACTACAATTTATTATTTATTCAAGGTCGTCGCACCCGTTCGAGCAGACGTATATCTGGTAATCAAGCAGTGTCCTCACCATCTACCAGATCAACCAGACGTACAAAAAAACAAGAACAGGTTAGTGCAAAAATATTTGTTGTATAAAAGGAAGAAAATTGATTTAAAATAATGAGTAAATGATGAACAAAATTGCATTTGTCAATACATATGAGGCGTTGTTCCATATGTAAATGATTGTTAGACTTTAAATACTTATTTATTTCTTTTTACAGAATAAATTTGTTCTTAAAGTGTGACTAAATGATTTATTGCAAGGGCCATCTGACAAACTTGATATGTATTAATACATTAGGGGCATTTCATTAATTATAAGTTTTATGAATATTATAAAATAATAATTTAAATTATTAAATTTTATCTGCCACACAGATAAATAATTATAGTAATTATTATTTAAATATAATACCTATTAAAGAAATCCCTAATGTATTTATTACAAAAACAAATTTTGTAGTTATTAATTATCTATGTTTTTATATAAATTTAAAAATGTATTTTTAATTATAATTTTTAGTTGAGTGAACAAGAGGAAATAATACAAGAATCATCAACCACAGAGGCACAAGAACAATCAAATATAATCCAAGAAATGTTAGCTGAAGCAGCTCAGGGAAATTTGTTACATTCTGCTGAATGTCAACCTCAACGAGACCAAAGTCAAGAAGTTGTAGAAGAGCAAATAGTTGAAGAAATTGTCTCAACTGAAGGTGATGAATGTGTAGTTTATGAAGAGCATGTTTTAGAAGAAGTATATGAAAACGCAGAAAATGTGACAAATGTCAATTTAGATGAAAAATCATCTTCATTTCCATTTGCCGCCGAAGAAGTTGGCCAGTCTGAAACGTCTGAAGATCTAAATGAACAACATGAGGGCAAAGAAGAAAATAATGAAGCTGACAATCAAACAGCACAAGAAAATTCATTATTAGCTTCTTTGGCAGGTGATAACGCTAATAGTTTACCTTCGGTAGGTTGTGGTGCTGAAGCAGAAAAGGAACATTACGAATCGAAAGCTTTAGAGGAGAATTGTGAAAAATTAGATTCAGAAGATTCTCTCTCCGAACCAGCCGTGGCTGAAGAATTGCCTAATGCTAGTGGTAGTGATGATACTATGGTTAATACTGAAGTCATATCAGAAGACGAATTGCCTCCTCCTACAAAACCCGAAATTAATGATGCCGAAGAAGTATCAGATGAGGAGTTACCGGCACCTCAACGTGCTGAATTACCTGCTGATGCTGAAGTAATATCTGAAGATGAATTGCCAGTTACTACAGCTGCCGCTGAAGATAAAAAAAATTCTACTAGCTCGGGGAGTAAAAAACGTAAAGCAGAAGTTCCTCCAGATGCAGAAGTAATATCAGAAGATGAATTACCTACAGCCACAGGTGAAAAACAAAGTTCCACTTCAGATGACAACTCACAGTCCTCCGTCAAAAAACGTAAAGCTGAAGTACCACCCGATGCTGAGGTAATATCAGAAGATGAATTACCGAGTGCCTCTGGTGAAAAACGTAGTCCATCTCCAGCTAAAAGCGATGATCAAAATGATTCTTCTTCACGTAAAAAACGTAAGGCTGAAAGTAGGGGTGCATCTTCAGAGAAAAAATCTGAAGAATCAAACAAAAAAGATGAGCAATACAATCCCATGAGTCCGACAAGTGAAAGCAATGATTCAGCTCCTTTGGAGAAAAAGGCTAAAGTTGAAGGTAAGGCACAAAAGTTATGATATGGTTTATCCTAATATAGAAATCTGTTAGTTCTTAAAACTTCTAAATATTTATCCACGATTTTATAAATGTAATAACTAGATATTCAATACTAACTTACTGTTAATTTACATACTTAACGGGTTGTTAGGGTTTACTATCCAGTTATTGTTTTGTTGATATCGAGAGTCGGAAATGTTTCTGTTTTATTTTAACAACTTTTTGAAATAAATTAAAATAATTTTCTTGTTTATATGGTTTACGATATCAAAATATTTTTTATGGTTTTTGCAACTTATTTTTATTTTCAATTTTAGAATCCGAACATAAAGACAAAGAAAAACGTAAAGATAAAGAACGTGAAAAAGACAGGGATAGCAGCAGTAGTAGTAAAGATAAAGACAAGGAACGGGAAAAAGACAAAGAAAAAGAACGTAAAAAGCTTCCCGATTTGGATAAATATTGGCGAGCTGTTAAAGAAGATCCCGCAGATTTTACCGGTTGGACTTATCTCTTACAATATGTGGACAATGAGGTATTTTTAAATGATATTTTTTAAACATCTCTACTATTTATAATATTTAGTTATACCAAATAATTAATATTTATTATTAAAATATAGTCCGACGCCGAGGCAGCACGTGAAGCCTACGATGCATTTTTGTCACATTATCCGTATTGTTATGGTTATTGGCGTAAATATGCTGATTATGAGAAACGTAAGGGTATCAAGGCCAACTGCAACGCGGTGAGTACAATACGAATTCAATCAGATTCATTTGAAATATGTTGTATTTTTCAATATTTATTATATTATAATGGAATTTATTATAATTCAATAAAAATATATACATTAAATAAAAATAAACAAACTACTATCGATAAAAAGAAACTATATCTTAAAATAGAAGAAACTAAGTTTAAATTAAAAACAAATTAGGCTGCCAACCAAAAGAACATTTTCAATATAATACCCAACATATATAATGGTTGATTGATTGGCTTTGTGATTAAAAAAAGGGATTGTTTTTTTTTTCTTTTTTATTTTATCAAATAAAATTTAAGAAACTTAACGTTTCAATTATTTTCTTAAATATTCTTTATAATTTATTCTTAATATCGTTTCCTTTGTTTATTTGTTTAAATTTATTTTGGTTGTTAAAACTTTATTTGTTAGCATACCATTTTCTTAAAAAAAAATGGTTGTGTTTGGTTTTTTCTTTATAAAATAAAAGAACCATTAAGAATGAACAAACGAAACATACAAATCATCTGCAACAAAATAAATCCTAAAACAAAATATTAAGGCGTAAGTACAAATGGATTTTTAATGAAATTTTGTGTGTTAAATTATAAAAAAATGAAATAAAAAGTGTGAAATTTGTAAAAAAAAAAAAAAAATAAGTATATGAGATATTTGTGTGAAATAAATAATTAAGTTAGTTTGTAATTTCTTATTTGAATAATAATTTTTTATACATAGTAAATTTAGTATTTACAGCAATTGCATAAAAAATAATAATTGCATATACTATTTTGTTGTTAAGTCTACGCCAAGCACATTAATATATGTGAATTCTGCGTGTGTGTGTCTTTATCCGGAAACATTTGGTATATTATCCTTTCGATCCTAAATCACGCATATAGTAGTAGCAAATTAATATTTTATTATGGAAGAAAGATGAAATTTAAAAACTTTTTTTTTTAATATTTTCTTACATTGGAAGACAACTCTAAATTTATGTTTCGAAAATTTAACATTTTACATCTAAAGTAAAACTAAACTAGAATTAACTAGATCTGTAGTGGATCTGAAGCTGAACTGAACTAGAAGTGCTCTAAACTTAACTAGACTTGAGCTTGGTGATAGTCCAAATCTAATTATTGTACCAATGACTACGTAACATCAGCTAGCTACTACGTACAGAAATTCCTTTGATACCGGAAATTCCTGCTAGGAACGAAGGACTAACCTAAAATTTTTGAATTAGTTTACTTATAAATTTTTTTATAGATTTGAAACTAAATAGAAATGAACGAATGGTGTCATTAATATTTAAGAATATTTCGAAAAATAGATATTCTAAAAACTTTGTTTATTTAGGAAATTTTCATATTGATTAGTATTTTAAGCAAAATTCTAGAAAACATTCTTATATTTGAGTAAATTTTGTAAAATGTTTGAAAAAGTTTCTTAATACTAAAATATCGATCAAAAATACCACTTTAATATAAAAAACTTTTTCTAGAATTTCATAAAAAGTTTTCCTGGATAATAGGATCCAAAATAATGCTTAAATAATGGATATTCCTGGATAGTGAAATCATTCACTGTTTAAAGTACATTTTGCTGATATTTGCAACAAAAAAGTCTTTCAAATCGAAAAAAAAATACGTTAAATGTTAGAAATTCAAAGTTTAGTAATTTGTATGATTAAAATTTTACTGTAATTAAATTTTTTAAGATAATGATATATATTAGTTTTGTTCCTATCGAAAAAAAACTAATCATTTACAATATTAAATAACTTTTGGAGAAATATTGATTATTTTGCTTCATATTAAAACTGCAAATTTATCCTTTTTATTACTAACTCTTCTACATAAAACGATCCTCACACACACACACACAGTAACACATTTAAAATGTTTCTAGACCAAAAATTAAATCAAACAAAAAAACTAAAATTCCATGAACAGTTAAGTATCGAATGAAGTACATTAATCAACTAAACATTTGCCAAAAATCTCTTCTTTTTTTTTTTCTTTCTCTATCTTCTACTCTTTCAACAAAAAATCAATTGTCAAAAATTGAATATCAAATATTAAATGAATTGAATTGAATCATCAACAAAACGTGTTTAGGTATTTGAACGTGGTTTGGAAGCTATACCACTATCGGTTGATTTATGGATTCATTATTTGACACATGTCAAATCGAATCATGCTGATGATGAAGACTATATACGTTCACAATTTGAACGTGCCGTTGATGCTTGTGGTTTAGAGTTTCGTTCAGATAAATTATGGGATGCGTATTTAAAGTGGGAGAGTGAAGGAAAACGTTATCATAATATGGTGAAAATATATGATCGTTTAATAGCTATACCAACACAAGGTTACAGTGGACATTTCGATAAGTAAGTAATGAAAATTAAATCAGTCAGCTCAGTTATAAATATTCTTAGGAAATTTGTTTTACTCCTAAAAATATTCATATGTATGGTTTTTTTGGCGCGAGTTATTTTTTTTTTTTTTTTTTTTTTTTTTTTTGTAGTGTAAATGTTGCAAATTTAGGACATTTTATTTATGATTGGGCTGAATAAAGTTTTCCTATGTTATATAGTCAAAATATTAAATAAAATTTGTTTTACAGTTTCCAAGATTTAATTAATCAACACTCCATAAACAGTACTATTACGCCCGAAGAAATCAAAAAAATTCGTATTGATTTAAAAGAATCTGCCTCCTCATCAAAATCTTCATCACGTTCCAAATCTCGTCGTGGTAGTTCCAAAGATAAAGATCTAGAAACAAAAGATAGCGAAAGCGAAAAAGATAAAGAAAAATCTGAGGAAACAACTGACAAACTTGATAGCGATTCGAATGTTGAAGCTATGGCCATAGATGGTGAAACAGGCGATGAGGGTAAAATACCAAAATCTACAGAAGATTTATCAGATTTAAGTACTCTCACAGAAGAAGAAATACATGCGATCAAAGATAAAGTCATATCACTACGACGTAAAATACACAAAGCTACAGTATCAGCCATAACGGCACGCTGGACTTTTGAAGAGGGTATTAAACGCCCCTATTTCCATGTTAAGCCCTTGGAAAGATGTCAGCTTAAGAATTGGAAAGATTATTTAGATTTTGAAATTGAAAAAGGTGATCGTAAACGCATTTTAGTGTTATTCGAAAGATGTTTGATAGCTTGTGCTTTATACGATGAATTTTGGCTTAAAATGATACGTTATTTAGAGACTATAATTGATCAACCTGGTGTACCGGCCATAACCAGCGATGTTTATCGACGTGCCTGTGAAATCCATCACCCCGACAAACCTAGTCTCCATTTGATGTGGGCTGCTTTCGAAGAATGTCAAAATAATTTTGATAGAGCCGCCGAAATCTTGGTGAATTTGGAAAAGAAAGTACCCAATCTATTGCAAGTGGCCTACAGACGTATTAATGTTGAGCGTAGACGTGGTGATTATGAGAAATGTAAAAGTTTATATGAACATTATATTAATACGGCGAAAAATAAAAATATTGCCGGTAGTTTAGCCATTAAATATGCTAGATTTTTAAATAAAATATGTCAAGATCTAGAGGGTGGTTTAAAGGTTTTACGTCAGGCATTAGACAAAGACAGTGCTAATACCCGCGTGGCTTTACAAATGATCGATTTAGCTTTGCAACGTCCTACGGTCGATGAAGATGAAATTGTTTTAATTATGGATAAATTTATGGCCAGAGAAAATATTGAACCTGAACAAAAAGTTTTATTTGCTCAGCGTAAAGTAGAATTTTTAGAAGATTTTGGTAGTTCAGCTAAAGGTCTGCAAGATGCTCAAAGAGCACTACAATTAGCTTTGAATAAGGCTAATGAAGCTAAAAAGAAACGGTAAGTCTTTCTACAATTTGCAATTTTCCTTAAAAAGATAAAGGAATTCGAAAAATTTATAATTTCTGAAAATATTGCCAAAATAAATATTGTTAAATCTAATTTAACACTAATTAAAGAAAGCTTCTTAATATATTTAGATTTTTTCATTACAATTTTATAAAATTAATTTTACAATATTCAATTTTCAGCGATAATAGTCCTAGTCGTAAATCTGGTCATAAAGATGCCTCTTCAATATCCACCTCTGCGCAATCGGCCTATAACAATGGTTCCTCTTCGGGAACTGCGGGTTATAATTATGGATCTGGTAATTCATCAGCTTATTATGCCCAACAAAATAGTAGTGGTTCATATCCCCAACAACAACAATCCTACGATAGTTATTACAATCATTGGCAGTACAATACTGGCTATAGTGGTTATGGCCAATGGAGTGGTTATACCAATTATTATTAAAATAAAATACACAACATTGAGAAAAAAACAAAACAAATTTTTATTATTTAAAATAACAACAATAAAATAATTTTTGCAAATTAACTCTAAAAATAATTATTAAATAATTATACAAAACAAACATATTTTGATTACTTCTACTAAATTTCTTATTTTAAATTTTAAGATATTTCTGTCCTCTTACGTTTTGCGTTGCTGACCAAGAGTATATACAAATATACAAACTTAATTTACTTTATATTTTTTTCCTAACATTAATATATGTTATATATATTAGTAATATACATTATAACTATTATTTTTTTTTCTTTAGTGTATAAATTAAAAAATACCATTGTTTTAAGATATTTTCTATATATGTAAATTAGAAAAAAAAGAACAGTAACAATCCCTTATCTTGAAAAAAGAAACAAATTTTTAATTTTAATTGTTTAATTTTTGAAACCATTGTAAAAAGCATGAATTTCGAAAATCATGCTATTTGTTTTTTAATTTCTTTAATAAATCACCAATTCCGTTTTAAAAGTGAGTTTTTTTTTTATTTTATTTGGGCATTATTAACAAAACTTTAAAGAAATATTAATTTGAATTTTTATTTTATTTTGTAGTGTTTGTATATTTAGTTGAAAAGTGAAGAATAAATATCCAAATAAAATATAACAAATTTGTAAAACAAAAGTATTTTCATTTTAAATCAGCGCTGCTCAAAATGCAAATGTCTTACCTGATACTCATTTTTAACTTATTTATAGAGCGACATTCCAAACATTTGGATGATGAAAATATCGTTGAAAAATTGTCGACCTTTTTTTTCAATTTTAAACAATAACAAATACATTGCTATATTCCTTCCTCATTCAAAAGGTAAATTTAAAGTGACTACTGGAAGATACTGGATGAAAATTATTTTGATTTAGCAACTACATGATTATTTGGAGGACTGTCACTTTTTGTATGATGGAATAAACTAATTCTTGAAAATAAACGATACAATATGAAACAGTAGCGCGTGTGAATTGAATTTGTAGTAGTGTTTGATCAGAGTAACCCAAATTAACCTCGTATTTTTAGGTACACAGTAGAAAATAATAACCGGAAATTTTTATTTCGTACTAAAATTCAACAAAGAAACTTTCATCGTTAAAATTTGAATTGAATAGCCAATTTATTTTATATCGAATATCCCAAAGTAATGCAAATCACCGAGCCTAGCTTGCGGTGGTAGACTCAGTCGTGGCATTAACGATATCGTTTCATATTTTGTTTGGATTTTAATAAAGTACCATTACAAATTTAAAAGTTGGCAATACTAAAATAAAATTTTTATGACTGTTTGAGAAAAAAAGCATAAGATTAATTATGGGAACTGTTAATAAGACTAGGGAACTAAAGCACCTTAAACTACTTGCACCTTGTTCTTTTCAATGCTCACAGTTTTAATTTCCGTTTCCTTCCTGTAACACAATACAATTAATGTTTTTATTGGTTGTATTTTTTTTCATTTGTCTTCAAATACAACTCTGTTTTTTATGATTACTTTTTGTTGACTTTTGCAAGTGTGCAAAAATTCGTTGTTTTTTTTTGTGGGAAAATCAAAAAAATTGCATTGGTTCAAATAAAAAATTAAAATTCTTAGTGCAAAAATAATTTAAATGAAATGAAAAATAAGGAATAAATAAATACATAAAGAAAATCAATATAATATGTAGATAATAAAGCTATTTAAAAAAGTTAAGCTTCAAATTAATCGTTCTTTCATTAAACGATCACCACATTGGTGATCTACAGATAAGTTTATCAAAAAAAGGCAAGTGATTAAAATTAAATGTTAAAGAAAATTTAAATGTAGTATTTATTGCCTTTACTTGTTAAATAAATAATTATAATGAAAAACCAAATAAAATATTAGTTTACCTTAAAGTTATCAATCGCTCTTCATACTCGTTAAAACAGTTCGTAGTGAAACCGGTGTATGTCTCGTGCCGGAGTAAAATATACTTAAACGCGGCCGGAGAACGGTTATAGAAAAAACTATTTATTAATGTCTAATTATAAATTAAAGTTTAGACGGTGATTTTAATTTTGTAATACAATCATATCAGTCACAATTATTTGAAATTGAAAATTATTTAATTCATTCTTTCAACAAGATGAACATCCATAATTACAACAAACTTTTGGGGTAAGTTTTTCTTTGCTTAATTACCTTACAATTAATAAACATTACAGGAACTGTTACTACATAAACTTACAAAAATGTTTAATTTGGATAAAATTTAAAAGCAAAAATAAGAATTACATGCTTATTCACAGTGAAAGTTTTTAATTGTAAATTTTAGATCTAAAAATGCTTTTATCAAATATTCATAAACAAAAAAAGTAGGTTGGAACTTTTCTTAATGACATGCAAAATTTTATTGGAAAGTGTCCTCTTTCTCAAAATCTAGTAAATATCATAAATTTTTCATACAAAAATCTGTAAGTTTGATTACATTGAGTTAAATTAATATATAATAGATAAATATATAAATTAATAAATAGTAGATAAATAAGACCTCTGGTGCCACCCGGGAAGTGTTTATTGCCTAGATCTTTACAAATTCGTATAATTTAGTATTCATAATATTAGCACTTTCATCTTGCAATTCCCTTAAAAAGTTTCTTTTAATACCCTTTTTATTAAATTTCTTTTTGAATATTCCATAAACAAATCAAATTGGCAGCATACAATCAGATAATTTTTGTTCATATTTATTATTTTCTTTTTGTATAATTTTCATAAATGTTCTTATGTTTATTAATAAATGTTTTTAAATTTTCTTTTATATTATAATTTTATGTATGATTCCTTTCAGTATTAAGATTAATATTAATTCTTATTAAAAATATAATTTAAATTTTCATACCAATACTTAGTAGAAATAGTGTATTGTTTACTTTGATTAACAAAAGCACTTATAAATTAATGTTTTATATAATTCGATAATAAAAACAAAAAAAAAAAAAAAAAAAATACAATAAACTCATTAGGATAATCATCAAGAAATTCATAATCCAATAAAAACTTAAAATTCTATTTTATGCTTTACATAAAAACTAATAAAAAATTCAACGATTGAATTTTTTTTAATTAATATTGTATAAAATAAAAAAAATATAGATATAGGTTTCATGTAAAAATAAAAAACGCTCTATTTAACCATCTACAAGATGGGATGATACCAAACTATTTTACCACTCTTACAACCACTAACCAGTAAAGGTTCTCTTGGACTAAATTTCGTACTTAGAACAATATCATCATGAGATTTAAGTTCTTTAATAACATGTAACGTACGTGGACTCTGTTTGATGCTACTGATTTCTTGAAAATGTCTAGGATATTCACAACAAATATCACTATAACCCAACAATCGTACACCATTATCGTATGGCGAACAAATTATACGACCATCAGCTGAGAAACTAGGTTCCTTGATGAAACCTTTACCTTTGTTGGGTTCCTGTATGTAGTACATAAGTTTTTTGGGATTTTGAAAGATTTTACGTTCACGATGATAACTATTACGTTTAGGGGGTATTGTAATGGGACGTACGCGTTCAAAGGGGACATAGGGAGGAGAATCACTGCTGGAAGTGCTACTACCATCAGTAGATGTGGCTAAATCGTTAAAAGAAGAACGTCCTCGTCTAAGATTTGATTCCGATGAGCGTGTACTAGGTATTTCAGTGTTTGAATTACGCGATGCAGTTGATGCTGCTGCCGCCGCTGGCAAGACTCCACTACTAATGGCGTAAACATAATTGTAACCAGTAACAGCATTTGAATTTCTTGCGCGATTTTGTCGTATAGCACGTTCATGTACGGTTACCTCAGCTGCCCATATATCGGGTATAAATGATTCAGGGCGTTGAATTGTAGACTGTTGTTGATTGTTAGATGTATTGGAATTACGGGCATTTGAGGTGGAACTTGTATTTGAATGTATCAAAGACGGTGGCGGTGGGGGTAATCGTGACAATGACAAACGTGATCGTACCGTACGTTGTCTACGATTTATGCTAAACAATACATCATCAGAATCACCACTTTCTTCACCTAAAGCATTACGTGATTCATCATCACTGTCACATTGTAATTTACGCTTTCTACGCGAACTTATTTGTTCATCTTTAATGCGTTCAGTAATATCTCCGGGTTCTTCATTGATATCGTGTATGCAAGACCATTCAGTTTTTTCATCATAGCTTATATTACGACTAAGTATTGAGTGTCCTTGAGGATGAATCTGAAAAAATTTAATTAATTTAAATTAAATATTATTACTTTATTAGTTAAAATTTAACATACTTGTAAAGCTAACACTACTTCAGCGTCATTTTCCTCGGGAAAATCTGTTACCAATTCTACCCGATTTTTCTTTTGTTTCTTCGAAAAAACGTGATCAAATTTGGCTGCTTGCGGTATATATTGATGACCCATTTGCATTAAACGATAAATACTAGGCTATTCATATTATAATAAAAATAAACATTAAAATCCATTTTTATGGTGTTTTAAAAACACTTACCCTAAAACCATTTAAATCTTTGTGTAATGTAGTTAAATCTAAATTATGTATTATCATCAAATAGCCACCCGTCGAACATATAACCAATTTTGTACAATCTGGTGCAATGCGACAACGCATTAAACCACTTGTATGGAATACCTTTTGATATATAAGACCCTGTTCTGTATGTGAATTGATGTCCCATGTAAAAATACTCCCATCAAAACCAGATGTTACTAGTAGATTATCTTTGTTGGAATATTCAATATTTTTAACCCAATTCGAGTGTCCATGTAAACTGCGAACTTTCATTTTTAAGTAACGTAAATCCCATAAAGCCACAGTAGTATCATCAGAGCAAGTGGCAAACAAGCGTTCATCAAGAAATCTGAAAAAGGCAATAAATATATTTTTTGCTTTAGTATTTTTTCTTGGTGGCGGGAAATTGTCCGAGAAATCAAGATTGGTTTTTAAATATCTCGGTATACAGGGATTTCCTGCTAAGAACACATAACTCAAAAGTTATAGAAACACGAACAAAGAGACGTTAAAATTAGAAAATTTTGGTTTTTGGAAATTTTTATTAAAAATTAAAAAAAAAAAAATTAAAAATGGACATTTCTCTTGGAAATTTTCTAAAAATTTTGTTTCTTCTTTTGGATTCTTTTTTAATTTAGTTTTTTTTTTTTTTAGAAAATATTTCGCAAATTTGATTATAAGCAAGTTTTTCAAGCGAATTTTTTTTCAAACATAAAACCATTCAGAATACAAGACAGCGGCACTCTGTAACTTTAGCTATCTATATAGTGTGTGCTACAAAACCCATTGCCCGGAATATACATGATCATAGATCGGAAGTAGTTAGATGATTGATCAATTCAACAAGGAATTCACCCTTGTAATTCCCAAGAGAATTGCAATCAGAAGTTTTCTACCTTAATCAAAGGCTCCATTTATAAAACATATTTTAAATAATAAAAATATAGTAATATATCAGTATAACTACATATATTTTATCGTCCACTGCCACGTTTTCTAAAATTCTCGATAGTATATTACAAATTATCTTGAAATGTTTATTCAACATAAAGTCACAAACTAAAAAAGGATGAATATGACTTACATTTTATATTATTTATTTTGCCTTTTTAACTAACGATCAATAGGATAATTTTCCTTCTTATTATATAAACAAATTGTTAATGCTTTAACAAACTTACTTGATGCAATTAACATTGTCCGTGTGAGCATCTTTAATTTTATGTGTTTGTCTCTGATTGATGGCATCAAATAACAAGATGGACTTTTTCTCACAAGCAGCTACCAAAACATTGCTAAAATTATAAGATAAAAATCTTATATAAATTCACTCAAAACTTGTTTCATCTTTGTGTATTAACCCTTTTGGTGAGAATTCCAAGTTGAAAACAGCTCCATAGTCTGATGTTTGATTGGGCAAATCATTCCAATGCTTAAAATCATTTATAGAACTGTAAACACGATGCATAATATTGTCAAAATCTCCATGATTCGAAGGTAAACCATATTCCCGACGATGCAGCCATCTGTGTAGGCTCATTATGTTAACGTTGGCAAATGTAAAACTTTAATTTCTTTTGTTTTTTAAGTACTTTAAGCACAAGTCTTTGTTAATTTTATTAGGATTACACTAACCGGGCCTTGACAATTTTTGTATTAGCAAAAAAAAAATAAAGTACCTTTAGATATTTTTTAATTAATTTATTAAAAAAACAAGTCTTAAAAATATTGTTCTAAGTTGTTGAAACTATAGTATGCCTAAAACACTCTACTATTTATGCTATTTTCATAAAATATATAATTATTTTCAAGGATAATTGTGGAATTTTTATACAATTTTTTAGTTAAGCACACTACACACAAAAAGTGAAATCAACTACTTATTTTTTCCTTGACAGTTGGTATTCCATGGAAAAAAAGACAATTGTCAGCTGTTTAGTTACAATCATGGTGAAATAATTTTCTATAAGGTGACTTTAAAAGAAAAAACAAAAAAACTCTAAATTGCTGTAATTTTTTGCTAGACTCTCAAAATGCATGTGCTCCACAAACAAAAATAAATGAGAAATACACGAATAAAGTGTAAAAAATGTTAACAATACAAAAAATAAAAATGCCTTTTTACTCGAGCAAAATATAATCAGCTGAGCTTAAATAGTCACCTTCTAAATGATTTCATCATGGTAACAAAAGAATTTAACAATAATAAAAAAATTAAGTGTGGTAAGATGGCAGGATGTAATAAAATTATTTAAAAAGTAATAAAAGTATTATTTAATATTAAATTCAAATTATGAATGAAAATGTTTCCGTTCAAAACAAATAAGGACATGAGTGAATTGAAAATTTCATAAACTTTATATCAATATAGTCAAATTAAGCCCATTTTCTCTCCCAACTCCATACAATAGCAAATTATAATCCATATACTTAGCAAAAAATTCCAATTGCGTTTTTTCTTATAAATTTTTTATAAATTATGACTTTTAATATTTTTCACCAAATATTTTCGAAAGCTTAAATTTCGGTATAATTTTATAGAGAGTCTCTTCAAATTTCATACCAAAGTTTATTATATCTATATAAAAACATTAGATTATTCGCCATTTAAATTTAATTCGGAAATGTGAACAAATTTATGTTCACATTTATGCGATTATTATTGTTTCCAAAAAAACTAGTGGCAACTTTTTGTATACGAAACGTCAAACTTTAGACTTATAAGAAATTTTTATTTTGTAAACAAATTGTTAGCTAAAAATAAATAAATAACTAAATTATAAAAAAGAAGAATGGTTGTTCCTAATACCAATCCTTTGGAAATAAAATTATTTAAACTTATGTCTGATAAAGACAAATTGGAAACACAAATTAGTACGTATGGTGAAATATTAGCACAGGTAAGTTTTACAATAACAATGATTTAGCAATTTATATTAATTAAATATATGTGTGTAACTATTAGAATGATAATGTTGGCATGACTGGTCCTTTAATTGATGCTGAGGGATTTCCTCGTAATGATATCGATGTCTATCAGGTGCGTCAGGCTAGACAACAAATTATCTGCCTACAAAATGATCATAAAGCCTTAATGAAGGATATCGAAAAGTTAATGCATGAATTACATGCTGAAGCTAAACAGGCACAAACATCACAGCAATTATCTCATAAGGCTGCTGGTATGAATTTAAATGAAAGTTCTTCAGATGATTCGGAGGAAATGCCGGCGGTTGTGATGCCTAAAGCAATTTTAAAAGTTACTAATGTAGCACCTGGTTCACCTGCAGAAGAAGCTGTAAGTTGATTTAATTAAAATTGTTATACTTAAAATACTTATTTTTGTTATAAAAAATCTTAAAATTATATATATTTATAGATTATTTATGGAATATTTGTCTAAAATTTTGATTTTATTTTAATATTACAGGGTCTACGTAAAGATGATGAAATCTGTGAATTTGGATCTGCAAATGCCAACAATTTCAATAAAAAACTTGAGACAATTGGTGAAATAGTACGTCATATGCGTGATCGTCGTATAAACTTAAAAGTGTTGCGTAATAGAGACATTTTAAATTTAATATTAATTCCACACACTTGGTCTGGACCTGGCTTATTGGGCTGTAATATTGTTAACGTGTAAATTTTTTTAAATGTAATTTAAATGTATAATATAAAAGTTAAAGATACATATAAAAGAATTTTAAATTTTTATATTTTAGATTAGAAATAATCCTTTTTTGTTTTCGAATTTATGATACATTATTATAGAAACTAACCCACAGAACAAATTTAAACAAAATAGTTTAAGAAATCAAAATTTTAAATACAAGTTTTACTGATTGTATTTCCTACAAGGATTTCTGTATCATATTTTATTTACAAAATCATTGACAAATCATCCAACTAGTTGGCAACGCTATAACATGTCAAAATAACAGCCGCTACTACGCATTGCCCATCTAAGTGTTTTTTTTACCGTTACAATATTTTCACCCTCTGTTGTAGTCCTCACATTTTTTTTTTGCTTATTTTTTGACAGCATATAAGATTTTTCTCAGTTACTTAGTGAGTATCCTCGGTGTTTTAGTCGTCATCAAGCTTATTAAAATTTTGAAAGCGCGTGCAACACAATACACAACAAAATAAATTCCACGACCAAAACGACACACAGAGTATTACTAAAACCTAAAGCAGTAATACAACCACACATACTAACAAAAAAGGAATACAATTTTTTTATATTATACAGTTAAATGTGTAAAATAAGAGGAAAAAAAATAATATGAAACGCTGCAATACTACTTCCGAAATTTTAAGAAAAATTCTGCCAAATTGTTAAAATTTAATAAAAATCACAAAAAAGAAAATATAATAAAAATTTAAAGGAAATATAAATTAAACAAGTGATTGCAAAAATTATAAGAAAAAAGTTAATGGTGAATAAAGTGAAAAAGTGATATCCTTTTTTTTTTTTTTTTTTTTGGCCTTTACATAATGTCGTTCGCTTGTAGACTTTGCCACCACATACATACGCGTATATAATTTTTGCTGTTGCTCTTTCTTTATGACAAAAGTGTGTTTAGTTTTCTTATTTTTTAACTTTCTTGTTTTAATTTAAGTTTATCTACTGAAAGAAACTTGCAAAATAAGACATAAAAAATTGGACGGACGTATTAATTATTTATATTTAAAACTGTTCTAGTACATCATTTTTTATTTTATATTTGAAAAAAAAAAACGGATACGTATTGAAATAAATGAAACATACAATAAAAGCTATAAATAAAAAAGGAAATGAAAAAGGAACACAAAAAAAGTATTTTAGGATTGAAGGTTTGTTAGATAGTGGTGGCCATTGTCAGTGTCATTTGCTAAACAACAATTACAACAACAATGATGAAAACAACAAAAAAAAAAAGACATTCCATATGAATTAGTGTCATAATGATAAATATAAAACAATTTATTATTGCCCCCATTCCGTTTTTTTTTCTTTTACTGAACTGAAATACGAAAAAAAAAGAAAACTTAATACTCTCGTTACTGAGTACACATATACAGTATATCATAAAAATATATAGACTGTTGAACATTATATAAAATAATTGTTCAAATATTGAACTAAATATCATTGATTGATGAGAGTTAGATACATTTTCCGTTATTTTTGTTTTATGTTAAAAAAGGATTTTCTTAAAAATGCTTGTAAAATGTTTGTACTAGAGCTTTGTTCAGCAGTAATTTTTTAATCAAAATTGTATCCTCTAAAACGAGTTATAAAATGATTTTAGTATTACAAAAACCTTTCTAGTCGTTATTAATTTTTAACGTTTTTCCTTTTTAAGTTTTTAAAAAAGAGCATAAAAATTGAGAGAATAACGATTCATTTTTAAGTTCAGTGTAATTTGTTAAGATTTTTAATATTGAGGTCTAAGATGTTTAAATATTAAATTTTCAAATATTCAAATAAAAACAAGAATAGATTCAAAATTCTGTATTGCGTTATGTTCTATCTAAAATACCTAATAAAATTCTTTCATTTTTCTTGTTAACAACAGTTTCCGGTTTTAAAACAACTTTCGTGGGTTTTAATCTGTTTTAAGTGTTATCATTTAAATATTTCCTTGATTCTAAGCAGCATAGTCTTCTAGTAAGTTCTAGCTTCATGTCCTACTTTTATGAACGTAGTAGTACTACGACAACGATTCCCTATTACTTCAAATAACAGATATTGCACATTAGTTCCAGTTTAATGTTAGCTTAGTTTTAATGAAACGGATCACATTAGTTAAGTCTGAAAATCGAAATCTTTTATATTTTAACCTTTTAAAAATGGTCAACAACTTCTCAAATTTCTTTGAGACTCCTTGAGATGCCATAACTCATCCCATGTGTTTTGCGGAAGATAAGCATAACAATTCTTTTCTGAAAATCGTGCAATTTAAATCCACTAGAGATTTGTGATGCGAAGAAGATAGTGCTAGTAGCGCCGTTGATTAGTTGTTTTCTGGTTCAGCATTTTCTAATTACAAGTAAAAGATTTATCGCTTTAGTTCCCAATATATATGCGTTCTTCTTATGCTAAATATAATGAAATAAAAAGCTAAATACTTTAACTTTACACTGTACTCATATATCCATTAATATCTACATTTACTTACTATAAATACACTCACTCTCTGGGGTCCTTTTGTTGTTAATTAATACCATAAAAAATATAAATTAACAACATTCTAGTTTCTTTAGCATTTAGTTATTAAACATTCTAGACTTCTTGTGCTAAATATAATTTTTTAATTTAGCATTATATTAAAATTTTTATAAAAAAAAAAAAAAATAAAAATCAACAATACACTACAAACATGACTTCATTTTATGTGTGTGTAGTCAACTCTCTACGTCTCCTTGTTCTCTAAAATATAAATATGTGACATACTCGACTCGCATAAACAATCCCAACTACACATATTTCCTGATAATAATAGTACGTTTAGTTTAGTAGTGCAGTTGTAATCTTTTTTATTTTATTTTATATTCTTGCAAAAACTTTGCCAAATGTTCTATTTTTAGAGTTTTTTTCCCTCTTTCTTTCAGTTGTATTCTAAAAAGGAAGTTGTAAAAATAATACAATAATAAATCTTTTTATTTTTTCTCACTTTTAACGTGTATGTTTGTGGAAAATTTATATATTTGCAAACAAAATTATTGAGACTTTAGTTTTTTTAAAATGAAATAAAAATCACCCTTAAAGCTTCCTCAATGTATTGTTTTGTTTGCATATGTTAATGCGTTAAATCCTTTAGACCGGTTTTAACCCCCTTTTTTATCTTTTATGAGACTAGTTAAACTAGTGCAAAAATAAAACACAATTCAAGATTTTTATCTGGAACGTTCATAATTAAATTTATTTTAGGTTACCGAACAAAAAGGACATTAGAGAATGTATATATAATCTTATAATAAGGAAGATGTAAAAATTTGGATCGTTCCTAATGATTTGAAGATGCTGTGTTATTTTTATTTAACTTTACTGTAGCTGATGTCAGGTCCGGGATGTTATAAAAAAATGTGTTTTGGATATTATTTTAAAACATTGCAGTGCATGAAGATCTTTATAGTGGTGTTTATTTTCATATTATGTAACTAGGTCTTTATCATATTCAGAAATCTTGTTAATCAACGGTTGACTTCAAAATTTCCTCATTTTTAAAATTATAAAATGTTCCTAGAAATTTTACTTAATTTCTTTTAATTGCTATCACAAAACAAGTCTTTCGTTTACTTAATAAAGCATGTGGAATTGATTAGCAATAACATTTAAATACTTTGATAATGACTACACAAAGTAAAGTTAAGCAAGATCTTGTGATATTTATGAAGATTATTTATCAATATTAGGTTCGCAACAATTGATATTTCATTTGCCTTAAATTCTAGTATATTTGAAGTTTGTTTTTTTCATTTCGCAACAATTGATATTTCATTTGCCTTAAATTCTAGTATATTTGAAGTTTGTTTTTTCATTATATTATTCATACTGATAATACATAAAGTTTTAAAAATCCTTAGTAAGGTTTACTATTTTTGGTGTTTTCACTGTCATATTACCAGCAATTGGCAACACTGTTTGTTTATTTGACTGTTATTTTTAGGTTCAAGGAAGTATATTTTTAAACCCCATGGTAAAATATATATAAAAAAATTAAATTTTTACATTACATCAACGTTCATACACATATGAATGTTTGTATGAAAAATACATATACGAACGAGTGAGTATGAAAAATATACAACAACAAAAAATTTGTTTGTATGTATTATATATACAAGGTTTATGACAGAGTCGCTTCATGCAGTTGTAACCATTTATGTCCATTTATTTTAGCCATGTTTATTGGTTACTGTGTTAATGCCACATACAACAAACCAAACACTTTATGCAAACATAAATACATACATATGTTTTTGCCTACAAATATGTATGTATTGGTGCTATATACTGGTGAACACATATAAAACAAACGCTTAAAACTCACAGTTGTTTCATCTTGTATTTTTTTACTATGGCGGCATTAATTATTCAGCATGTTGCTGCGTTAAAAAATACTAAATCTCATACATAAGTTCTGTTTTATTTCCTGTGTGTATGTTTTTTTTACATTCATCCTAAACATTTAAAAATATTAGTAACATTCAAGTTTTAAGATCATTTCCCTTTTTTTGTATATTTTTTTTTCTTAAAGTTTCTACCTAAAGTGATGGGAAATTAAGGTTAAATTATATTTTTGAATTTTTGTTTTCTTATAAGGTAAAAATATTAATTAATAATAAATTTCATTAAGTCCAATTTATTAAATAAACTTTTTAATTATATATAAAATTGCATAAACTAATGAAAAAACACTTCTTCATTTTGTAAGTGTTCTATATTCAGAAATTTGTGTGATTTCTGTTAGTTCAAAGATATTATATTGCATCTATATGTTGATACCTGAAAATAAAGAATTGAATAAGTAGCTTTTGAAAATTGATAATAATATACGTATTTTTCTAATTACAAACTTATTCTTTAAGAATATTTAGCATATAATGTTTTATTGTTTTGAAAACCAACTTAATTTCTATATCAATCCAAACAAATGGACATTTTTAAGCACATACATTCTCGGATTTAATTTGATCACTGATTACTATGCTATAACTCTCCTATGTGGTCATTTTGAATCGAACAAAGTATTTAATTTGACACATATGGTGTCGCAAAGATAAGATTTCTACATTGTGAATTAGAAAAAGATCGTTTTTTATGTGTCTTTTACAGTATTGTTACCATGTGTTATATATTTTATAAATATATGTGCCCTTCGTTCCTATAAGGGCCTCAGAAATATATGTTATTTTGAGCGATGGTTTTTATTTGTATCCCAGTTTCTACCATATTTTTCGACTTCATGCTTTAGCTGCCTACTCCACGATAGAATGCATTTTATAGACCCTTGCAAACAATTTTTTTTTCTAATTATAATTTGTATTACTCAGTATCTATCTGCTCCAACATAGGATAAATGTTATAGTTGACAAATTAAGTTTACCTCGATTGTTCTGTTCTGCTTTCAACAGACAGACGAATACATGGCCCTAGTAAGATTCATTGATGATGTATCTAGTCAGAGCCACTTAAAACCATCAAAGCTTCTCTGTAAAAGAGTATCTTTGTTTATTTTACTATTTTATTTAAATATCTTTGATCGTTCCAATAACTAATAAGAAAACTTAAACATTTTGCTTGCAAAACAATAATAAACGTATTTGCGAATGACCTTTCTGCAATGTTTTTAAGTGTTATGTAATTCATCTTTATATGTTTACTGCATTCAAATATTACCCACATACTCATAATAACTTAACCACAATTATAGATTAAAATATATATATATTTTTATTTTTACAATACTTTTACATATATTTATATCAAGTAATAGGTATTTCTTTTTTTTAATAAATATAAATTCGTTCTGTCTTTATAAACATAAAAATAACATTTTGATATCTTTTATTTTTATCACTGGCCATAAAAGTGGGAGAATGAAAAAGTCATATTTTGTGTTTTTTATTCATATTTATCTTTTAACATTGATATTATTGATCTTCTATGTTCCTTTGACAAAACATTATCCGTTTGTCTGATTGTTTGTTTTTCGAAGTTGATGCAAAATTAAAAATAACGATATTATGTGATAAAATTTATGTTTACAATTCAAATATTTTATGATTCTTGAATTAATGTATTCATTGAAAGACTTTCACATTTTTTTTTAAATGCAAATAAACAAAAAATTATATGGAATATCTTGTAATAAGTGTGCAATGTTTATATAGGGGTTTTTACCCAGCAAACATTTGTAGATATATTTGATTATAAAAATACATATTAAACTAAAATTATAAGATGTGCAAATAAAATTGTATGACTATAATAAAAAAAAATTATAACTATAATTTCTAATTCTAAATTGTTTGCTGGTTTTACATTGAATACATATATTTGAATGTTTTTATACATACTTGTACATATAAATATTTATAAATGTATTAGTGATTGAAAAGCTGAAGAAGCTTAAAAATACATATATTTTTTCTTGTTTAAATCCTTTGAGGCTTGTAAAAACAATCATAAGATTTTTGTTTCCTTATTAAGATATCTCATACAGTCAATGGGATAAAACATACAAATGCAATACAAATATCCAATGGTATATAAATACAAATAAAATAAAAATTGACTTAATGATATTGTTGACGGAAAGAAAAGTTTTATGTAAACCTTTGACAATTAAAAATATGATTTATTTTTTAGTCATTAAATTATTTAGCTTCTTAGCATAAGAACTGAACTAGAACTGAACTAGAACTGA
>JACGTJ010005702.1:13985-24163 GCA_014858695.1 Chrysomya rufifacies | reverse complement strand
TTCAGTTCTAGTTCAGTTCTAGTTCAGTTCTAGTTCAGATCTAGTACAGTTCTAGTTCAGTTCTAGTTCAGTTCTAGTTCAGTTCCAGTTAAATTCTGATTCAATTCTAATTCAGTTTTAGTTCAGTTCTAGTTCAGTTTAGAAATATCTAAGCAAACCTGATATATAAAGTGCTGAAACTTACAATGGTGTAGGCTACCACATATTCGTATTTATTCGATTATAGCTCTTACTTGTTTACTCTTTTTAAAGTAATTAATTACAATAGACCTTTACTTTTTCTTATTTTCCTTGTAAATTTTGTTTTTCCTTTAAACCAATTTACAATTTAATTTAAAATATTTAAAAAAGGTATTTCATCACATTTTTCTTTTCATTTGCTTTACGTTTTGTGGAAATATGAAAATGTCATAATTTAATGTACTAAATTAAAGCTTAATTATCGTACATTAATAATGTTCAAACGAAAAAGTTGTCATAAAAACATTAAATAGCAGCTGATTAAAGAAAAAACAATAACAATGAATTTTTAATTTTTGTTTTTGATTTAATTATTTTAATTTTATTTTCGCAGAACTGTCGCCTTTACAATAGCAACAACAATCTATTAACTATAGAACAATTTTTATAGCTTTTGTAAAGGGGTTTTTGGGGAGTTGATTAGAAGATGGTAATTATATTTATAATTAGCTGTTAAGAGCTTACAATTCCTGTGTACATTTTAAAGATTTTTAATATTTTAATGTTTATATTTAAGGGCAATACAAATATCAATATCATTATTTGTATCCTACAGGAATATAAGTTGTAGAGAGTAAAATTCAATCCACTCTAATATGCTGAGTTCGACTTAGAGATATTTGTTGTCGTTCTGAAAATGCTTTAGATATATACAACTTATTAAAATATAAATATATATAAGAAAAGGTAAGTAAGGTAATGGTTTACTAGTTGTAGTTAGTAAATGTTACTCATACATTATGGTGTATGGAAGGTGGCTAAGTTTCTATGCAATTTAAAGGAATTTTTTATTTAAATGAAATTTTGAGACCAAACGTATGTGTAAACATTTTTTTTGGTATAATTTGAAGACTTTTCTTAGTTTAGTAAAGAGAGAGAGAGTAAAAACCTGTTAAAGTCAATATAGGTCAACTAGTTTTTAACACTCAATACTGGTTATAGTACCGATCCATTAGTTCTAATTGCGTGTCAATTGACGCACAAGTTTCCAGAATACCTCTTATAAGACATTCTCTAGTAGGTCTCGTAGAAGATAACAGTTGGAAAGCAAGTATGAAAGCCTTTGCTTTCTAGGACATCAAGCGTATAACATATATGAATTTGGAATGCAGGGATAAAGCCTACAGTTAGACCTTCTATGGAAAGTCAATGTGTATGCGCTTGATTCTTAGAACATTGGGTGTAAAAAATAAATGGATTTGGAATGCAACGAGAAGAAGCTCTCCAGTTTTAAAAAGGCCTGCTTACACGCTTCTTCTTACCTCTAGAATACATCAAACACAAATTTAGCAAAAAATCTCAATATTCGATAGCAGAAAAGAAAGAAAATGTTATGTAACTTACGTTAATAAATAACTTGTTTTCCCTTAAATCAATTAAATCCCTTACTCCACTCTACACGCTCAAAAGAAAGAAAACAACAAAATAAAAACAATTTTTTTTACATTCAACATTATATAAACGAAATATTGTTGTTTTATATTTATTTAAATGTTTAATATTACAAGAAATACCAAAGTTGAATGTTAACAAAATTTATTGATAAACATTTTTACAGGGTCTTATTTCAACAGTCAGTCGTAAATGCCGCAATGCAAAAACATAGTTTTTACATGATTTTTTTTTCTTTTTATGCTTGAATTTTTACATCATAAAATAAAAATAAAAAAAAAATGTACAATTAAACGAACAAAAACATAAAAAGTAAATAATACATTTTCCTGTTTTAATTGTTGGCATTTTATTTTCATGAATGCAAATAGTACTTGTAGAACAATTTTAAATTGTTAAATATTTATTTGGATTTTGTAGAAAAGAAGAATTTGAAGAGTATAAATGAAAGAATAAAATAATGTTAAAAAAAAAATAATTCAAATTGTTGGTTAAAGTACAAATTTCACGATATCCTTTATAAGACGGTGGGGTAATATGAAAATAAAATTTTAAAAAGAAAAAAAATAATAAATAAATACAATAGATATTTTTGTTGTAAAATATTTTTGTTAAAAGAAAATTTTGTAGGAAAGTTATAGTCGATATAAAAGATTTTTAATATAACTTTAGAATTCCATCTTTCCAGACTTTTCATATCATATAAATGATACAAAAGTTTTAAAATTTCCAAAGCTGCGCATGTTAAGTAACTTTGTCTTTCAATTAAGGGGATTCGCAATGATTATATCAATATTCCAAAGTGTAACCTGTATAATCAACTTAATAAACCTAATGGGCAAAAGCATATTTTCTCATTTCTTCAAAGCTTGACACAAAAATGTTGTCATAGTTCTTTGGTTTTGTATGAAGATCAGTTTACTAAACATTTATCGGTTTTATTTCTTATTTACAGCTGCAATACTTGACTAAATTTTCAAACTGTAAAAATATTCAGAGAGTGTAAATCAAGGGACTTCAATTGACTGTATTTTAGGTATTATATCACTTTGTTTTCTATATTAACATAAAACTTCTTACACAAAGTGATCAAAACCGTTGTCGATTCGTATTATTATTTTTGAATCTTTCATATCATCCCAACATCTCGAATAATTTCAATTTTAAAATCTATAGTTTTAACATTTGTCTATGATTCCCTCTTCGTTTTTCAGCTTTAACATTTGAAGGTTTCAGTGTTTACCTGTAACATTTTATTTAAATTTCTCTGGTTTTATAAAGCTCGACTATATGATACACTATATACATGTTACGTAAAATATTTTGCTGATTCAAATGATATACATTTTTAAATGTTATACAATCTAAATATAAATTTCAAAAAGCATTTGTATGAGGAATAGGTGAAGAAATGAACCAATGGGATTTAAGTTTAGATCATATATATATATAGATCTACAGACAAATTAAATGTCATTACTTATACGTATATTTAAAAAAGTAACAGACATAATTCCTTATTCCGGGAATGTATGTATATGGGGGCTATTAGAAATAATGGACCGATCATGACCAATTTCAATAGGCTTCGTCAAATATAACAATCTGTGCTAAACTTGAAAATGATAGCTTCAAAACTGCGAGCTGTACTTTGCGCTGGAAGTTTACGTAGAGCGTCAGCCAGCTGTCTGGACGGACGGATTATGAAAGTGATTCTAAGTCGAAAGGTCTACTAAAAGGTAAATGTCTGAGTATATTTTCTCTATGTTACATACATCCGCACATATTCATTATACCCTTTATAAGGGTATATAACTATTTTCTAAAATCTAGCTTATAACATCATTTAATGGACCGATCATGACTAATTTCAATAGGTTTCGTCCAATATAATAATCTGTGCCAAACTTGAAGACGATAGCTTCAAAACTGCGAGCTGTACTTTACGCAGAAAGTTTACATTGACAGTCTACCAGCTGTATGAACGTTTCTAAACCGAAAGATATCCTAATATTTCCTTATGTTACATATATCCGCACATATTCATTATACCCTCTCCATCCAAAGTGGTGTAGGATATAACTATTTTCAAAAATTTAGCTTATAACATCATTCAAGAGATTCACAAACAAAGATATATATATTTTTTTAACAAATTATTTTAATAATCATTGGAACATCTGGAAAGTTCATTGGCTAATAATAATTTCTTACTATGCTTTCGTGTATCGCTCTCATTAATTTCCACATAAAGCTTTTAACATATAACATAATTAAATCAATAAAACTTAAACAAAGTTTTATATCTTTTTGAACTGTTTTTAATGCATATCAGTTATATTTCTCTTATAGTTTCAATGCTTTTCACGGTTAATAATTATTATTATTTTTTTTTAATACTTAACAATAATTAATGTAATTAAATAAATGTGAATATTTATTTTTTTCTTTCTTTGGCGTATTAACAAGTTTTTAACATTTATGAATACCAACATTCATTGCACTAGTTTTGTGTATTTTGTAGATAATTACAGCGAATATTAAAATAAACATTTCATTAATGTGCACAAACTATTTAAATGTGTGTATTACAATGATATCTCGTGAATTTGTAGTAATTAAAAACCATTTTGTATGGCAATAAACGAATTTAATAAAGAATAGAAATTAAGCAAATTACATCTACCTTTATCATAGGTAAAAAGAAGTACTTTTGTTAACACAATTATATTTGTTACTGTAAGTCTGCAGATTTCTGCTTAAATATGTTTAATAAACAGTGTTACACTTTTTGTCAAAACTATAGCATGAGGCGAAGGAATTAAAAATTTTACTCACACAATGTTAAATCCATGTAGCCTCTTAGTGAGACTTCATTTTAATGTAGATCTTTCACAATTTCTCTCATTCAAATGTAAATCTCTCTCTCTCAATTTCTTTGTCATTTAACAAGTCAGCTGTTAACAAGATTTAATCGGAAATTCATTATGGCATTTGTTTGTGCAGCACTGATATGAAATACACATATATTTATTAAATGTTTATTTAAATATTTCAACGTTTTTATGTTTAATTAATATAAACTTAACTTTATTTTAATTGTAGTGATAATGTGTTATGGATAAATATGAAATAATATTTTAGTATTTTTCGATTTTATTAAATGCTTAATCGATTTAAATATAATATTAATGTGAAAACATTGCAGATATATTTATACTCTACGATTATAAACGTTAAGTACATATTCGTTATGATTTTTTAAATTACCGGTTAATGGTTTCAAAATCGAATATATTTAATAATCAAGAAGATGGTACCAATTTTCAAATAAAAATGAAAAGATGAAAACTTTGAAATTGTATAGTTTTGTTTAATGTTCTCCATAACTTAACTCGAAGACGAAATATTGCATTTCGCCTTATTGTATTCTACTACATTCAAAATATCAAAACGGTTAAAACAAAAATAATTTTTTGTTTGGACCAGTGTTCTTCTATTATTAAAATGACAAAAAAAATCTAGTAAAAATTTATTCTCTTCTTGAAAGCATATCAATTAAATCCATTGAAATGGTTTTCTGGGCTTATGCCCGGAATTAGCGAACCGTTTAATTTTTATGTATAATTGGTTGAAATTAACTGGTTGAAAATCACTTAGTAACAATCTATCATGAACTAAAAGGTTGTAGTTGTTTTCTTCTCAAACAGACTTAGGGTGGTTTTAACAAGTTAATGAAATACCATTACAGGCACCATCAGTATCGGGCAGTTCTGAACGGTATTACTGGGCTTTATTTGGATCTTTCAAAGATAATGTATTGAATTTATAGATCTTCGTACATGTATTATCAATTTTCGTCAGCCGTAGCCGAAATGATGCAATTAACAGCTGATAATTACTGTTAGTATCCGGCCCACTTTTAGTCCTTACATCCATAAGAGAACGAAGATAAGATTTACTAATCAGCACATGTTCTCTTTGGTTAAAAATACGACCATTAGGAGATTCTTATGTACTTATGGAAATCTCTTTAATATAATTTAGTACCAATAAGTTGTAAATTTACGATAATCATTAAATTGTTATTAACTCGTAATAACTGCAATATAAAAATTATTTATAATGAGTAACTAACTACTACCGATCTATGATCAAGTATTTTCCGGTCAATATTTTATGTGAAATCCCCTGCATAGCTACCTAAAGTTAAAACCCACCACATAACTTCCTGAAACATATTTGCCAACGCCGAAGATATATATAGTCGAATCGATGGCGTAGGGACTTGCCATGAAGCGATTATCTAATTAGATGTAAACGCTATATAAAAGTGTTTTAACAATTCTGCCTGAAGGTGCGGTCATAAAGCCTGAATAGCCCAAAATCGTTTGCTGTAATCTTATCCACTGCTCATATATGTAATATATTTGTTACAAATTAATTATAAATCTATCATAATCTGTGTTATAATAAATTTATAACAATGACAACTAAGACAAGTGCATTTTACCAGCGATTTATTGCGAAAAATCAATATTAAGTTTCAAACTGTTGCTAAAGCATTTATATATACAAAAGATACTTAAGTGGAGTTGTGTTTCTTTTTCTACATTCAATTTTGTATCACAAACTTTATTGCTTGTAACAATTTTCTTCATGAAAGCATCTTATAAAATATAATGCAACAACTTTATATTTTATTGCAATGATAACGACATCAATAACGATGATAAGCTGTTTGTTATATATTTGTGATATATTGATGTTTGTGTGTGGTTAGGTAAAAATGCGTTGATATTTTGCAATAAAACTTGTTGAATCGATATGATACTAAGCAGACAATTTTAAATTTCTTCGAGTTATGTCAAGGAACGTTTACGATAAGTTATGTCTGATTAATGTGAACATCAACTTTAAAACGCTTGATGTTGTGGTGCAGCATAATATCATTCCAAGAAAATACTTTTTGTTTAAATGAATAAGTACCAGCATTATTTTTTTGTAATTATTGAATATTTTAAAAGTTTCTATTTATTTTGAACATTTTTACCCAAGGTTTGATCATAACATTTACATTAATGGGCAGACATACGGATATCGTTAAATCTTCGCAGGAAACGATTTTGTATCATTTAATTGCATTTCAAAGATTTTCGAATTTTCCGCAAAACTATTATACATTTTTTTCCTATGGCAAGATCAAGTAGAATCTATATGATTCTATTTTGTATGGTCCACACAACTCGTTAGATTTTGAGTATTATTTTGTATACTAGCTCTATCTAGATGCCCTAAGATAACGTAAGAAATTATTAATTTATTAAAGACTCACTAAAGTTCTACAGTATAATGACCCATATATTACAGTCTTCTACTTGTCAGGGCTGGTTGTTTGCAAAAAAGTAAAAGATAGTTTCTTTCTCTACTTTCTTACAACTGTGACAGTCGACATTTTAGAATAAACCTAGTCTGCCTTCGTGTCTTCCAGCAGCCAGTGACTGGTGATAATTAAGAGCAATCTCGATATTTCATTGTGGCTGTAATTTGGGAGTTGCATCGAGTGCTTTAATTATGAGAGAGCCAATTCAAGCAGTGCTTAGGAATTTTGTTCGTAATATCCATAAGTGAAATAGTAACTGGTTCCGCAAGGTGACATTAAGATCAAATTCGAATCTTGTTTCATACCTAACCCATTTGTTCATTACCAAAACTTTCCTTATGCGTAGGAATTCAAGTCAAACTAATATCAGACGTTTGCCTTATCCGTTTTAACTCCTCTTACAATGTGTAACTTGTAGGGAAGTGAAAAACTGAGAAACAAGGTAAAGAAGAGACACCTGACTGTCGACAGAAATTCCTAGGTTTTCACAAATTTTGCTGTCATAGAGTAACAGTCATACACGAAAAATAGTGAATTACACTTATAGAGTGTAATTTAATTTCAAATCCTTTGAGATAATGCCTGATCCATTCATGAAGAGTTTCGCATTATATCATTTGTCATACTCACATACCTATTTCAAGTGTATGTGTGCAACAAAATGGAAAGTGGCATATTTTGCGTAATGTTCAAGTTTACATTTGATGTTACGTATGTGAGCCATATATCGTTGGGCAGTGTAACTATTTCTCTGAATTATCATGCTTGTTTTTATTATGTTCTTATGTTAGAAGAGATTTTAATCAAGTTCGATTAACTCAATCTTATTCAACACTAATACTACTATATACTATATAAAGGGCTTATGAGTGCCTTTCGGAAGTATGATTTGTATGAGAGCTATGGTAATTGTCGACCAATTACCATATCTCTGCTAATTTTTTATGTTCATGGGGTTTTATGAATTCATTTAAGATTTCACTTAATTTACACTTAAATTTCTTGAAATTGTTCAAACTGAAGATTTGAAAATGATTTATTTACCAAAATCATTGTACACTATGATATATCTACATATTTACTTCAACATACAACAACAATGGTTACATATACCATCAACATTTATATTATAAATGAAATGTATTTAGAAATATATGCAGATATATGTATACATACATAAGTATTTCTGTCTATGATTTGATTTAATATATATAACAGCTTTTGGTGGTCAAATGTCAGTCATTGTAATTGCTACTTGAAATATTTTACATTTGCTTTTGAGAGAACATAAACGTAATGATTATAACAGTGTCGTCAACATATGTATACTCTATTACACAATTAAAATTTGCAGATTTAAGTGAAAAACATTATGACTTTACTAATGGTCGCCATCAAAAATATTACAAATTTCATAAATGTTATTGAAACTATTTGATATGAAATGTAATTTAAAAAAAATTTATACGGTACAAGATTTTTTGTTTTTTGCTGAATCTCTTCTTTTAACCGAAATATAAAGAAATATGTTATGTTTTTCATAAAAAACATTGAATTTTGGTTCGAAACTTGAAAGATCACAGACTTGGACAAATTTTTATATCTCTCTTCATTTGAATAGTATATAAACAATTTTATGTTTTTCATATAAAAATGGATTTTTTGTTATGAATTTTCAGTGATTTCACAATTTTTGCCATATCTCTTTAATAATATCGTATGAGATCATTCTTCTCTGCATGTATACATATAATAGAGATATGTGAGAGAGTGAAATAATGAATCGCTCTTGACCAAATTCAATTTGCTTCCGATAGCGTCAAAATTGTACATTGTGAGAATGCATATTAAGGACAGGCAGACTGACAACCAATCAAACACACGTATGGGTATTTCGGAAATTTTTCTACCTGTTTCAAATATGTGCAGAAACACTTTATGTCCTCAGGTAATCAAGCATTTAATGTGAGATTCAAGCAACGAGCTTTTTCGACGATTCTCATTGCTTTCCATTATTTCCTTACTGTGTTTTAATTCTTAGAAACAACTGAACTATTTTTTAATTTCAGTTGGTATTTCTTTCATTGTAATCTCAGAAACAGGTTGCGAAGCAAACTGAAAAAATTTTAAATCTTCATGAACCCAAGAGAGTTTCAGCTATAATTAAGAGCGTAAAAGCAAAAGTTATAATTAAAATTTTTCCTTAAAAACACACTAAAAAAAGAAATTTTAATTATCTCTTAATATCTGCTATCCTTTTAAAAACTACAGGGTTTTAGCTGGCGAAAAACAATTACAAAACACTGTCAGTAGTTTTAGTATTTAAATTCATATTTATCCAAGTGATAATAATCATAATTTTTGAGCATTTTGAATTCTCATTTATCCTAGAAGATAAGCATTAATTTGTTTAAAAGAAAAAATTGATTTTATTAAAATGTGTACATGTTGCAATCGTTTATCTTTTGCATACAATTTCAAAACGAATAACTAATATTACATACATTTATTAAAGTTTGATATTCCAATGTTAAAATTGTAATATCTAACTTTAATAAAAACACTAATATTTTAAATAAATTTCATGCACGGTTAACAATTAAGGGAGAAAACTTCCCTGCTTAACATCTACCACAGGACAAAACCAGACATGTTTTATACATACAAAGTAAACCTTAAATCTTTTAAAGAGTTAAACTTTTTAAAAACTTTTTCTTCAAAAATAAAAATTTCATTCAACATTCTTGCAATATTTTCTTAGAACTAATAAATCTAAAAGCAACACGTTTATTTTTAACTTCTAAGTTAAACACATAAAACACCCCAATTTTTTTTCTACACATTTAGGGGTTTTGTCTCGGTTATTGCCGGGATGTACTTTTTTATGGAATTTTGTCAATTTTCAACTACCAGTTCCAGATATTTGCTCTCGTGAATGTCGAGATCTAAACATAATCACAATAATAAAATATTTTCTATTTCTAAAATACCGACTCATTATAAACTCTAAATGACAATAACCTTTCAACAAATTTTCCAGGTCTGAAACCCTCTCAATAGATTTCAAATATCAAAAATTCCCATTTCCAGTATATAACGCGTTCCGAGCAGTTAAACTAAACCCTATACATATTAAAAAAGTAAGAATGTTATATTCGGCTTG
>JACGTJ010005702.1:0-13276 GCA_014858695.1 Chrysomya rufifacies | reverse complement strand
TTTCTAAAGTATCACTATTAAAAGAACCCTAGAACCGTGATTAAAAGATCTAAATCTTCAACAATATCACAAAGAAATTAATTCATATCTCCTTGTTTTTCTTTCTTCACTCGTAAACATTCGATTTCGTCTTTCAACTTCTTTCTAAAGTATCACTATTAAAAGAACCCTAGAACACACTGGGTTTTCAGTCACATTTGGAAATTACTCAAACAGTGTAATGGTTCTAGGCTTATAACTTATTTAAGCAAAAATTTTTATTAGTTTCAGTTCATTATTGAAGCTGACTCCAAATATCATAACGTTCTATAAAGCAATGGAACTTAAATTTGTTCAACTCATTCCTGTAGGAAACCTTTATATTAGCAAATATATACCCAACTTAGATATCAAAAATTACTTTTGCAATATGAAGGCATCTGTCGGAGAGCTGAAATAAAGGCAACCGCCAATTATTTAACTAAGAATATAAACAGTTAGGTTGTTTCAAAAAAAAAAAAAAATGAAACAAATGTCTCGAAAGAAATTAAAAAATCCTGTCATCTTTAGTTGCTCTCCGATTCACATATATTAGAGTTAGCTAATGTTTCTCTCTCTCTCGCTTTCTAAGTATAAGAAAAATATGATTGAGAATGGACTTTGTAACTTTGAATTATTAAGAGATAAAAAACGACAAAATTTGAAAGCATGCTAACACAAATAGTTGTAGTCACATAAAAATATTTACACGCATATTACATACATACAAATATAGTTTACTAAAAATGAACCACTAACGACTTGCTGCAGGATAAACCTTAAGAGTTTAGTGTACTTAATATGAGTTCGTTTTCTCGACTACATTTAGTACAGTAAAGATGAAATACTTATAATAGTTACAAACATACCATCATACATATTTAATATACAAAGACAACAACAATGACAATATACAAGTATTAGGAAGGATAATGCTCATGTAAAGACTGCTGGCTGGTTGGTTGGTCGGTCGGTTGTTTGGTATGTTGATACATAAAAATATACTTAAATACATATATGTATATGTAAGGATATACATATGTGTGTGTATATGTTGGTATATGTATATTTTTATATGAGTGGTGATGAGTGGTTTCTGAGACTTATGATGATGACAATCATAACTTTGTCATCAAGTGTATACCCAAAAGCATACAGAAATGTAAGTTTGATGATTGCAAATATAACAAAAGCCAACACAAAGCAAAAACAAGAAAGAAACCCAACTTATAAAAAAAAACTTCTACAAAACCCGCACATCTTTATACAAATATTTAGTTATACATATGGACAAATAATATATGATTTTAGAAAAAAGAAATTGTAACTTATCCAAAAGATATATAATGTACACTGGTTTAGTTACATACAAAAAAACTATATAGGAATTGTAACGAAATATGAAATTTGACTTTTTTTGAAAATCAAAATATATGAAAGATTAAAAAGATGCTTTACGACGTCCTGCTGCACATAAATCATTGAAATATAGTTTGATTACGACAAAGATTTTGATTGAAATATAAATATGTTATATTTTAGTATCAAAGTGGAAGTGAACATGAATAAATGTGAAGAATATTGCGGGCAACAGTCGAATCACAATCCTACTTTTACTAACGTAACCATAAATATACTTCAGAATAATTATGTGTCATTTATAGTAAATTGGAAACTTATATTCAATCTGGTCTTACTTTTGTTACCACTATCAAAAAACAATATATGTGAACTTTGTGTATGAAAACGCCCTAGACCATTTGGATCTCTCAATAATTTTTAGTACAAACTTTTGTTATTATCAGTGACGTTCATATTTATATTTTGATACTAAACTGGTAAGGAAAATAAACAGTATTGTGTCAGATGTGAACCCTCTGTTGCCCCGTTCGATTTCTGAACTACTTCCAATAGACAATCAGAGTGGTAAATATAAGAACAAACTTGTCAGAATCTGTATAAAAAATCCCCTTGCAAAAACGATTCAGTGTATAAACTTTGTTCTACAGGAACTGAGCATCATATTGCTACTCACTGAGTTCTTCGGAGTAAATTTAGCTAACTGAGAAAACCGCCCATGATGAGTCTTATGCTTAAATAACTTGTTATGCTCTAAATGAATTCATACGAAAATATAGCCTTTCATAGGGAAAGGACACTTTTGTTTCCTGCTCAAGCATCTAACTACTTAAGATCTATGATCAAGTGATCTCCATAAAATGACGTCTGTGGCATCCACTGAATAGTTATCTAAAGTAAAAAGGCGTCGCTGTCATGAATCCTAACTAGTTGTATGGTCCACTGAGGAATGTAGGCATAACATGTTGAAAATCGTATACATATACAGTGAGTTAAAGGGTGAGATATGTAGACTCAATGGCGGTGGAATTATCTATGGAACAGGTATCTGTCTTAACAATCCCATCGGGATATGTGGCCAGCAGCAGATCTGCATGAATTGAACTGCTCACCAAACATGGTCTGTAGAGAATGACCAAATACTTAATCGAAATTCTTTTATTCGTTTAAAAGAGCAAATGTGCTTCTATAGCCTCCGTTTTTACTCTATATATTGTGATCTTGAAAGAACATATACCGATTTCTTTTCTGTCGGAAGCATTACCTCCCTTCGCCATCTAAAACAGCAGAGGATAATATCTGAACATAAAAGAAACGTTATTAGACATTATGCCCAAGGTTTTACTATTAATATAGTAAAACCTTGAAGTAACACTGTGCAACAACCCACACTTATAAAAAAAACTCAAGTACAAACAAAAATAAATAAAATATATGAACGAAGAAGAAAAAAAAACAACTTGACAAATGTAAATGTCATATACTTTTTAAAGAAAGTAATGGAATGAATAAAAGAGACCTAGGAGGTAAAATATTTCGTAAAAGAGCAGGAATAAACAAAGAAACATAGGAATAAAATCTCAAAACTTTTATATTTTGTTTTATTTGAAAGTAACAAAATGCAAAAGTCAGATTTGTTAAGCTTAACTAAGGAAAAAAAACTTAAGTTTACTAACACAAATAGAGGTTTACTTACACACACACATACGCCATAGTAACTACAAAGATAAATCAAAAAGGTTAAAATGAAGATATTACTATAATAACCAAAAAACATGGGTGAAATTACAGTTGAATTGATGCTAGCTAAAAGTAAACATGTTATAATAGTAATAGTTTTAATATTTGTTGTTATATATAACTCAAAATTGTATTTGGAATTTGGTCCTTCAAAGAAATAGATGTTGAAACTACCATGCTCTCGCTAGTCCAAACTTTAGTTTGATGGTTAATATCTTTGTTTAAGACTACTAAATCAAATAAATAAAAATCTTACGATTATAATGTAAATAGCCAATAAATTTCAAAATTCAGTCAAAGCAAATCCATACTGAGTTATAGCCACAGTATCTCAACACAATAAAGAATAAAAAGAAAAATGATACAAAAAATCAATATGAATAACCAAATAGTTTACTGAATATCAGAACCTTATTTAAAGGTCTTAATAATGTTGCTATAATTTTAAAATATCCAATGATCTTCTTAAGATATTTGGTTCTCCTAATAATTATTCAAAATAAAGTTTTGATTTGGAATCTTCACATGAAAATAAAACTATTATATCATTTCCTGTTAATATTGTTTGTAGGGTAAATTTACTAGAATAAAATTTAATATACAAATCTTTTGTATATTAACTTATATCAATTTATATGAAATTTTATTAACTATAAGATTTTATTTTATTGTTACAAAATTATTCCTTGTTATGGTCACAAAATATTTTATACATATTTATAAACATATACATTCTTAAAATTATTATATATATTATAAGATGTATATAAAAATTTTATTATTTACATATATAAATAGTACAACAATATTATGCAGACATTTGTGTGTATATTTTTAAATAACCTTTCAACGTGTTCAGTTTTTTTTTCTACATGAAGCCCTGGTATTTTTAGAGCACAATGTAATAAATTCTATGAAGCTGATAATTGCATTTTCTAGGAAATATTATATCTGGTTAAAAATTTTGTGGCAAGCGATTTTATCTGTTTGATATTTGTTTAAAAAAAACGAAGAAAAAACCCACTTAGAGAAAAAAATAAGCAGAACTGAACTAGAACTGAACTAGAACTGTAGAAAATCAATGGAATTCTATAAACATTACACATTTTAAATGGATTCAGCTTAATTTTTATTTTACAGATTTCTTTTTTATATGTGTTTTACTGCAGCCATACATATTTTATATTTGTATGCAATCTGTATATTATATGCAATCTTATAAATTACAATTATGCCTAAAAAGATTTATAAAATATTTATTTAAAGTATATAAATACAATTTTATATAAAATTCAAACAACATTTTACAATGTGTGTGTATAGGCATGTAAATTTTAACTATAGGCAATAAAACAAAATGAAATCCTAAAATAAAGAAGACAAACATTGGAAAATATTAAATGAAAATGGATTATTTATCGATTCAAAGTAATTGTCTGAAAGCTTAACAATAAAGTTAAGCTAATATTTTCAAATAAACGCCTATTAAAGCATTTAGTACATGCTGGCAAAGATAAGTCATGGCCAAACATATAAACAATAACCCAAAAAATCATGTACTTACAAACACAAACTCTTTTAATAAAGGGTGAGACATTTAAAGATTTAACTGAATTTTTCCTTTTATTTTACAAAAAGCAGCTAAGTACTACAGATACTTAGCCGTAACACAAACATTTTTATTTTTAAACCAAATGAATTCTATTTTAGAATTTTTTGGTTTTATTCCAATTTCTATTGAAATGTGACAAATGAGTGACCCATTGCTTAGAGAAATATTTACTGAACTTTGCTACTGCAGGACAAACAAAACTGTATTTAAGGCTCAATTCACCAATACAAACAAAAGATGAACAAACCAAATAAATACAACAAAACCAAAAAATCCATAAAGGAAACTACCAACCAACCAGTACAATAACCGACAATTGGGACAAAGATCTAAGCTCTTTTCATAAAACAGAAATTTATGGTTGGCAACGATAACCTACAAATACATTTATGTTCATTCATTCAATACACGAAAACATACAGACCTATACAGACACAATGAAATTTTTCAGATGTTGCAGCCACAAAATAAAAGAGTGGAGGATAAGTCGAAGATGGCTATTATCGATAAAGGTCGTTGGCCATTAAACTACAAAAAACAAAACAAACAAAAAACGTGTATAAAACAAAAATTTTGTTCAATACAATGAACTTAAATGAATAAAATAAAGTTTATGTTTTATTTTACTTTTGGTGTTAAATAAATAGGAAATGATTATTTATAACTGAGCTCAAACAAAACGAAATATATTTTCATTTTAAAGAAAGTGACATTACTTATTTCAATATTTTATTTGTGCTCAGCATATTGCTTTGTATTGGGAACAATCATCAGAATGTAATATCCAATAACTCACTGTTCGAATTACTTTAACTTAGAAAAGAAATATTGCCTTACAGGTCTAATGCGTCTACTTTAGGCAGATTATTACTATTGTTGAAAGAAAATAATTTAAAGATTTTTTTAACGATTATTTCAATAAACATCTTGATATTTTCCGGCTTCATTTTTAATTCTCACAGTCTAGTTTTTTTTTATTTTGCAATTTAAACGTAAAGATGGGAAAATGAGAGAATGTTAAAATAGGACTTTAGGTAGTTAAGTAGTCGATGGGTTTAAGAATTACAGGACTAGCGCTAACATGTTGAATTTCAGTTTTAATAATTATGAATATTATAACTAATTCAGACAGAAGACTGAATTTCAAGTTGATTTTTCAGTTTCCTAGCGAATGCAAGATTGTTGTTTGATGTCAGGATTGTTGTTGATGTCAGGAAAGTAAAAATGGAATCAATTACAATGATCTGATCAAGACTAAATATACTCATATTATATATGACAGCGACATACTTTTAGTTGTATATTCTAATGTAGTTGTATATAGAATGTAGTCTTACTTCAAAGTAACATACAGCCCATGTGTTGGACAACTATTATATACAACTTCCACCAATACTCTTCCACGTTAATTCTTCCAAAATTCTTAGAGTGTTATATTCGGTTTAAATGCAATAAAGTGTAAAAGTAGAGAGAATATGAGAGAGTCTCAAACATTTATTGTTAAACTTTCATTTTTACCTTCTAATGTTAGACTTAAAATTTCATCTTTCAAGATAACTCGATAATTCGGTATTGGATTTGGGAATATGTATATATACAAAAATTTGCACTTAAATACTTGTTACTTGCGCTTAGATACTTGTTATTTTATTTTTTTTAATTTGGAACTCTGTACTATGAGTTTTTCGATCAGTAACGCTACTATGATGTACCTACATACATGGATAGAAAATGTTCTAAAATGTACCAAAATGACGGATTTTTATTATTTTTTTTTTTTTTTTTCATCATTTTTGATCCCTATAATTTTATCTAACTGAATACTATATGTAAATTGAAAGTTTTTAAATTGTATATTTGAAATATTGTGCGTGCAAAATTACAGAGAAATTTATATTTTCAAATCCTTGATTCAATTAAATTTTCCTTTAAAATTGAATAAAAAGCAACAACTTTCAAAAACTTCCAAACTTTAAAAAATCTCAACGTTTTTCAAATATACATATGAGAGATTACAGCAGCCTCAATACGAATTTTTGCATTTGTAATGTTAGTCAAAACTATAATGTAAATTTCACTTCCCCTTTTCAAAGTAAAACAATCGGACGATATTCTCTGCCAATTCATATTCAAATGATATCCATGAGCAAAATGTTTAACAATTATTCTTTCAAAAAGTCATGTGTATGCACAATTGTTTTATACGTCCTTCAGACTCTCTCTCTTTGTGTGTTTGTGAGTGTGTGCAGTGTTTAAATGTAGTGTAATGACACACAATGATTAGAAAAAAACTTGCGTTAAATTGTGAAGATTCAGTCAGTCCTACTTACAATTGAAGGGGACTATGAATACGTTTAGTTTTACAAATGTTCTTATTTTCTATTTGGTTTTGTAGTTTAACAAACAAATTCTATGAATGGATAATTTTGTTCATTTGTCTTTTGTTTTAGGCAAACAGTGTTTTTTAATGTTAATGAAATTGTTGAATAATTTAAAGTACCAAAAATACCTACATTTAAAATTTAATATTTAACATAAAGAAAAATAGTTTCAATAACAATTAATTCTTAAAAATTTTAGAAATTTGAATTAACATATTAAGTATAATTATTATAAATTAAGAAAGCCTTTTACAGTCACTGTATCTTCTATATTATGTAAAGTACATTGATCACTTGAATATCTTCTTGACAATAGACAACGTACAAAAAAAAATGAAACAACTATTCATTAAAGTCATTTTGCAATACTAAAAGTACAATTGAATTCATGTAAAGTACATAATGTAACTGAAAAATGTCCCATTACATGAACAATAAAGAAATGTATGTCATTGTAACAAAAATTCACAAAAACCATTATTTTCTGCAATACAATGCAATTAAATTTGCATAAAATTTTTCTAAGATGAACTCTTTACTTTAAATTGTCATAATTTATCAAATATTTATGACTTAATTTGTTAAACATGTAGCATGAATGAAAAAAGAATAACTACATTTTTTTTTGTAAATTAAGTCAATGCTTTAAAGCTCTTAATTTGTCAACGACTTATTTCTATAAAATTTTATTATATTAAAACAAATTTTTAGAGTTACATTTAAAATTATGCAATCTTTACAAAGTATACGTATGTGTTCATGTATGTATATACATATTTATGTATGTATATAAGCATAAGAAAAAAAAGCTATAAACTAATTGTAAGCCAAAAGTAGAATAACGAAACAGCTGCATAAACTAGTTAGTTTTAGTAATCGTACAATGGTATCACATTGTACTAATATATATTTATATACAACTATACATATGTATATGTATATTAACGAGGATCATGAACAAAAGTTTAAAAATTTAATTATAAGTTAAGAAATTAAAGTTAAACAAAATATGTCTTAAAGATTTTTAAATTTTTCTTAAAGAAATATAATGAAAATTTATGAAAATACAAAACATATGTATATTGAATTTGTAATCACATAATTTAATATTCACTTAATTTATAATACAAATTTAAGTGAATTATGTTCATAAATCCTTATTCCGAGAAAATTTGTCTACAGATCCAAGTCCAAATACTGGTCACATCCTACTCATTTTCAATTGGAATCATTCTTGTTCCGAACCAAAACTTACCTAATTTCATTAATATATATATTTATAAATGTGGCAAGTTTACACAGACTTAATAGCATCTTGGTGGTTGGGGGTATAAATACCAAAATAAATCTCGATATTTTTGCCATTAACTGCCGAATTTTCGAATTTACTCTTCTTATAAATAAATGTAATTTTTAACTTCATTCATTAAAAAGTTACATTGAGTCGTGAGAAAGCAACAAAATATAGTTTATACTCAATCTATTCTCAAAAGGTCGTGTACCGTTCCGACCATATAGAAATCCATAATATGAAGTAGAAATGAATTGGACACACACACACACACACTAAGAAAGGATTCCATGACATCGTACGTACTTAGATCAAATGGAATCCTCAGGGTATACAGACCAAATTTAAAAAAGTACCAGATACCAGATACTTCTGAAAATTACATCTAACTATGCGATTATTAAAACACAGATAAAAGTTATCGGTGAAAGACAAGATTCTAACTTCTTTAAGGCTGTGATTTGAATCAATCTATGCATCACTACCGTTTCTATTTTATTAAGTATATAATATAGAATATACTTGTATATTAAACTAAAAATATATAAATTTTAAATTTAACCTCGTATTTAAAAACATATATAAATATCCACAGTATTAAATGTATGTGCAACCAGAAAAAAAAAACGTAACTTATATGCATACTTACATATATATTCAATAGGTATGTATTTTTGGGAACCTTATGATTTACAAAAAAAAAAAAAGGACTATTGCAACATACGTTAACGTACCATAATGGTTTCAACATTTTTTATTGTCTTCTAGGATCCTTGCAGTAATTTGAAAAAATAAGGTAATACTTCTTTACTTTTGTTACACCAAGGACTTAATGCATATTACGAAATAATATATACTTTTACGAAGACTTAAAGCTAATATAACTTAAAGTTGAAAATACACTAAAAGAAAAAATAAATATAATATTTTGAATTTAAATATTTATGTATCATAACATGAGTTGTTTGATTTTTGCTTGTTAAAAGCGTGTTCACGATCTTAAGTTCCATTATGATGTCTTATATTATAGACAACCTAATTATAAAATAATCTCTTTTGCTTTATAATCCTGCTGAAACCAACCTTTAACTTTGCAAATCTTTAAAAGAGTAGAAATCGACATTTTGAAAGCAATTAATAATCTCCCAGTGATTTTTTGCTGGAATGACTTCTTAGACCTCAACTAGTTTCGTTTTGAGCCTACATTTGTAACATCGAATCTATGTCTGGAACACCAACATGTATATATATTCCAGACCCTAGTATGATTCTATGTCGGTTTAGCTATGTCCGTCCGTATGAATGTCACGCCATATGTCTGTTGAAAGCGCTACAGGGATCCACAAATAGAGCTAGAAAGGATGGAGGGAAAACGTGTATTCAACTATAGAATGTTATAGAAGAAAAAATTTTGGGCACCAAAGGTGGGCGTGTTTCGTACATTGACAAAAATCAAACATTTTAAAGAAACACACAATAATAAAGATTTAGATGCATTATATTAGATAGTAAAACTAGATAATGGTAATAATATCGAATGCATAAAATCCCATCCATCCCATCAAAATCCGTGATTTTTTATCATTTTGTTATTTAAAGTCTCAAATTTGTAACAGAAGAATGTATAAAGATAAAATTTCGGTCACGCCAATAACAATAACTAACAATACTCAATGTGAAGAACATGTTGATCGTCAGAACATATCGATGAATATTCAAAGTCAGAGAGAAGCATTGTATCTTTGTACAGCGATTATGGTATTAGGTATAAGAATGGCAAATTATTCTCAGTTAAGAAAAAGGAAAACTAAAGCTTTTTAAATGATGTCCATATAACTTTAAATGCAAATACAGATTTTCAACTTTACTTAACTTGTTCTGTCAAGATTTATTTTATTTTTTTCAATAGTTATAGTTATAACTAGTTAAACGTAAAAAAAATCAGTTTTTCTGCATGTACCACTAGTTTACCTACAATATTTTTAGCAATGGAAAAATAACTTAAAAATGTATCTTTTGTGAAAAAAGAAATGAGAATAAGAAGAATAAAATGGCTTTTTAAGTATTGCCCGAAATACAATAAAAGATATTCTATTTTAGTCATATCACACAAGAGTTTATGGAAGATTTTTAATGACAAATTATGACTGCGTAAATTATGGTTTTACTGTTTATTTAAATATGTTTTCTTTGTTACTTGGTCTTCTTCAACTATGCGTTTCTACTGGTACAAGTAATTGTATGTATGTTTACTTATCTTTGTATATCCTTATTTAAAATATTTAGTATAATTTTCAGAATTTCTTTTTGTTGCTGAAAATATTTATGTTTTCTGAAAGGACAATTTATTATTTTACAGCCGTAAGAAGTAATATATTATGCACATAAGCATATTGCTATTAGCGCTGGTAATTTTTGTGCACCCTACTTTCTTTTTTTTTAAGAAAATTATTAAAAAAGGACAATAAATTTTAAATTTGCTGTTTCAAACATTTCTGCTAAAATCTTCCGACATAATAGTAGAAGTTGCATTAATCTTTATTTAAAGACAATAAGGTTTTATTTTGCTACAAACATGTATGGAATTAGGATCTCATTACATGACAGTATTTCGTCTAGAGACTTTCTATTTGCTGCATATCATTAAAACATTGTTATTCCTAAAGCGATAGGAATAAATTCAAGGATAATCCACACGTTTGGACATATTTCCGAATATACAGTGCCCTGAGAAACTTTATAGATCGACAACAATAGCTGAATTCTTTTTTGCTAATTGTAAGACCAAAGCATTCCGGATACTCTACACATGTCTATAAACTTGTATTTGAACCGTTTGTGAAATTTTGATTTTTAAATAACAAATATTTTCAAATTTTGTCTCAAGATTATACTATGCTAATTTTGGAAATACTTTTATTTTGTAGCTTTTACAATATCGAACAAATGCAGATATATATTTTGAATTTAAACAAAATCAAAATCAAATCAATGAAATTCATAAATCAACATTTTAAATTCGATCTTTTTGGAACAAGAATTAAAAATATTGACACGAATGTTGTCCTTTTTGTGATACAGTCATATCCTAATGTCGAATATAAATATAAATAGTGTTCATAGTTTGATATTGCCTTGCTTTCTATCTCTCCCTCTATCTCTCTCTTTCACCCTCTCTCCTTTCACCTTCTATTCTTTTATTCCCAAAGGGCGTTAAACTATAAGTAAGCAAACATTACTAAACGAGGATTGATTAATATAGTTTGGTTCGAAATATATCACAAATTCTAAATGCCTTATTTAATAGAAATGTAATCCTTTAAAACCATATTAAAAACTCGCCTTTATACTAAACCTTCCTCCCATATTATATTTTCATATTTTAAAATAGACAATTTAATAACCGTTTATAAAATATAAAAACTTTGTAACTTTTTTTATTTTCTATATTTATTTATACGGGAAATTGTTTGTGTTATATGTGTGTGCAAATATGTTTGCCAAAATTTTGTGGCTATAAAACATACGCTTTAAATTCAGTAGGATTAACAATGAAGAACTTTGCGTTTTTATTATTTGTTACCTTCGTATTATTTAATATTCTATTCGCTTAATGATGCTTTCCCTCATCGTAATTCAGTTTAAAATTTAACAATAAAAGCATTATTATTGCCATTTACAAGACGATGTTAAAAATATCATTGTAGAGCAAATTTTTAACTGCCTTTCATTACAATCAACATCATCAGTTGTCGTTTTACACGAAATTTCTTATTGTTGTTACTTGTTGTTGCTGATTTTTATGTCACTGTTGCTATTGCTATTACTTGTTGTGACTGTGATGTTTACTGTTGATTTTTCTTTCTTTCTTCTTTATTTTTAAATTTGTTGGTTGTAGCTTAGCTACCTTTATCCGTTTTGGAAAACAAAGTTGTTGGTGGCTTTCCGTTTTCCTGTTTCCTGCTTATTTTGCCTTTACTTTATTTAAGTTAGCAATATTATTCCACTCTTATCCCATCACAACACCTTGTATATTCTTACGGTTTTATGAAAATATACATATTTACTTTTTTATTTTAGTTTATTTCCGTTTTATTGTCACTCAATTTGGTTTTTATGTGTTCGAAAACCTTTTTATAACCGTTTTTCGGTTGTTATTTTCTCATTGTTTTGTTTAATAAAAATTTGTATTTGTTTGTAATTCATTTTGTAATACAGCATCTTTATTATAAGAAAAAACAACATTGTTGATGATGAATCATTCCGGTGTTTATAGTGCAACAGGATAAGGTCAAACAAAATACCAATAGCATAATAAGAATTTTGTGTTTATGATTTTTAATTCATATATCACTTTAAATTTACCTTAATATCTTCAGTTACATCCAACTTTAAATGCCATTTTAGTTTGTTAATTCGTGGCCAACGTCTGTTCTAATTAGATGAGTATTAACAAAACGACTTCTGTGTCTAAAAACTTATAGCTGAATATAAAAATGTTGTAAACGTAGCAGCGTCTTGTTGAACATTATATTACCTACAACTTTACGTTAATAAAATTAAATTATATAATAACGTTAATGAAAATAAATGTGAAATATCCTAAATATCTGGGCATAACTTGAATACTAATTTTTAATATAACTTTACAAAAACTATTAAAGCTAATTCTTCAATAAAATGTTTTTTATAATTCTAGAATATTCTTGCAAATTTTAATACAAATACATTTTTATAGTGGTAGTTTTATGAGTCGACGCAAACGTTTTTAAAGCATCTTAGAAATAAAAATCATTCAGACACACAAAGCTGGGGTTAAAATTTCTCATCATCTGAAAACGTAGAGCTGAACTAGAACTGAACTAGATCTGAACT
>JACGTJ010005696.1:0-10395 GCA_014858695.1 Chrysomya rufifacies | reverse complement strand
GCGATCTCTATCGTGCTTTCAACAGACAGACAGATGGACAGACGGACGGACATCGCTAGATCGACTTAGAATCTTACCAGGACCCAGAATATATATGCATGTTGGGGTCTTAGGCGAATATTTTAACATGTTACAAACGGAATGACAAACCCATTATACCCCCCATAATTTTTGGATGGTGGGTATAAAAACTTTTAAATTAACAAAGGTATACATACTAAAAGTAAAAGATACTTGAGTTCAAATACATATATACTTATTTTGAACGTTTGAAAAATACTCTTAACAATTTGTTTTAACAAACAGACAGACAGAAAATATATATATAAAATTTAGAATATATACATACACTTTTAAAATCAGTCCCTCTATTATTACGACTTTTTAGTTAAAATTGTCGTCTTTTTTATTTCCCTTTTTATACATAGCAAGTAAACGAATTTTTGATAACATTAAATGTTAGTAGAACGTGAATGGAAATATAAATAGGTATATGTAAAATAGCTTTTTGTATAATTCAATATACTCGTAGAAATATTGTTAGTATTTGAACGAAGTCTTTTAAACGGAAGTTACTTTGATTACGTTCAAATGAAGAACTTTTTTAGAGAAATGCTTTGAACTATTGTAAATATATTACAAAAATATAAATACTTTATTAAATGGTAATAGGTAAGGTTAAAAGCAATAAGAAATACGTGCTCAGATCAAAAGATCATGACTTGTTAACCTTTGAAAACAGCATCTTATAGGGGATACAATTTGAGAGATTGCATTAAGAAATATTGAAAATATATTATCACTTGAAATACCACCAGATTTATTTTATAAACAATTTAATAAGCAAGTTCCATTTCATGAAAAAATTAATAAATAAATTAAAAATACATTTAATTCAAATACTCGAATAAGGAAACTTTTCACAAATCTTAAGAAAATCATTAACGGAATGTCATTCAATTAATCCGCCAAAATTGTTTATGAAAAAACCTTGTAGGCTGTGTTAATTTGTGGCGTGATATTCGTTTAATAGATTTTGCGCCGATTCTTACTCTTCTACATATAGATCATTTAGAGCATTACCCCTTTAATCGGATATGCGTTCGATGATACCTATGATGACAAGCCTTGTCGATACAACAACTTTGTAACAAGGTCTGATATCCTTTGAATGACTTAGCATTCTTGAATAAATCCTTGGTAGCATTGTTTCAATTGCAGATTATCTTGTTGCAATTTTACCAAGTGCCTTAAAATAAAGGACCAATGGTATCAAAACGATATTATGTGGCATAGCTTCTTCCAGTTATTGCCTCATTGCCTCTTATAGCCTGATTTTCTGAAATCCATGTCAACATTACTGGGTATAACCGTAAAAGGATTAGTGACAGAATCCACTCATTATATTAAGACATTTTAGACATAAACCTGCTTCAATTCAACATATAAATACATATAAATTTATAGTTGAAGGTCAGAGAAAACGAGAAATTTTCAATGCTACATGTATCTGTATTGGGCACTTCGAGTAACATCGTGATATCTGTAATATGTAATCAGTCAAATCATCTCAAGTTCATGTCCGACATAATAACGGCTGATTCCTTTGTCTTAAGTTCGATGAGATTCTTTACTTATTTTATCAGGAGGTACACTGAATCAGTCTATATTAATGATGTCTTGTAGGAGTCTTAAAACATGAATGATCCAGTTTCTTATTCTAAATCTGATTATTTGCCGTTTCAAATTTCTCCAGTATTAGATAAATATTTTCATCAAATTTCTTTTCTTTATTGAATGCATTATTTTATGTGAGGACACCTTGTAAAATGGTTGTTAGTCCATAAATTATGTCTGCGCGAAGGAATCTTGTGCGTTGTCAATACCAAAGTGGTTCAATGTAAGCAAATCTTGTGACCAAGTTTCAAATTCTTTTTTTTGCTGTTCTATTTCGCTTTCATCAGACAGAAAGATCAACAGATAGACAGACAGTGCAACAAACGGATTTGACTTAATCGACTCAGAATTTTGTCAGGACCCATAATATAGGTATCATTATTAGAATGTTTTGATAAATACCTAGTCATATCACACACGTTATGATAAACCCATTTTAATATAAATAATATAAAAAGGCAAATTTTTAAATAAACATTTTATGTTGATTCAATTTTACTAGTAGTACAGTCGAACCTTATAAATTATAATCTATTTATATCAAGAAATCAGTTCATTGATCTATTGATCAAAGGACTACGTGCAAAATTGGTTTTAAATACGAAATTCCGAATTGTATGGTGTTTGTAAAATGTTAAAATGTTCGTCTATCACCTCAATATGTATATAAATTCTGTATCCTGGAAAGATTTCAAGTCGATGTAATAATGTACGTCAGTCTGTCCGTCTGTTTGTTGATCGCACTGGGAGAGATACGAAGGTAAAATTTGACACAAATGGAGAGAATCAATTTTCATAAATCTTGGTGTTAACAATGTGGCAATGAGGAGTTTGCAAAGTACATTTTTGATAATTTCATATTGAAAGCCTACACACTCACTTCAATATTTCAACTTGCGGACACTCTACCATGTATCAATATGGATCTTTTGTCTAATGACGACGGATATTATATAAAATGGAAAACGGATAATATATAAAAGGAAAAAGAAATTGAATGGGCTTCAACTACAAAAACAAGGAATCAAAAATTGAATGTGCTTGAAGTCAAAAACCAGTAGAGGTACGTCCTACGATAAATAATAAATGAACTTTTAACCGCAAATAACGCGAGTAGCTTACACGGGATTTTCGGAGACTATAGCAGTTTGTATACTATATACAAAATCCACTCATATTGGGAGTGGATTATTATAAAAATTTAAAACTCTAAACCTTTTCTCATGTTTCACAATCTTTCATTCTAAGCACTCAGCCAATGATTATTCTTGCTCGTGTTATACTAAATACACATTTTAGAAGAACTGTGAATTGGCACTGAACTGGATTTTAAGTGATATGTGGGACACTAGTTTTGGTACTAAACTGGAAATAAAGAATCGAAGTTTTTATTTCAATAATGTATCTTAAAACAAAAGTAATTTAACTTAGATATTATGTCAGTCATCTAAACGAATTGCCAAATATAAAACATCAAATACTTTCAATATGAAAGTAAATAACTTGTGATATCTTTAACAACCTCTAAGCCCTTGTTAACCTTACTAATTTAGTTCAAGAGGAAATTGTATTTTTTTCCCTTACTCTTACAAATGTTATTTCTTAAATCCATTTGTTTTCCAGACGATCAAATTCAACTGATACACCTGTTTAAAATCTTTAAAATGCTGCCAGTGTAATAGTAACAGCAACAGTATTAATTTTATTGCTGATGATGTTACAAATCACAAGCAGAAAAAGGAAGGTTGTTTTTTTTTTTTTTTGAAACTCTCTTTGTTTACAATTGTCTAAATGAATATAAATAATTTTAAACATTTTCAACAAAAAAGGGACATACGAAAGACATACAAAGAGAAAACAACTAAGAATGTTATATTCGCCTTGGCCGAATCTTTAATGCCTACCATCAAAATATATTTAATATACTTTTTTTGTTCAAGTTTCATCTTTTACATTTTGATGTATTTTATTGCAAAAACGAAAACAATCATATTTGTGGCAAAATACATTAAAATTATGGATTTTTGTGGGTGGGCGGGTGACAAATTCCATATATTTTAATATGATTTAATATGGGAGGAGGAAACACATACATTTATTACATAGAATATTAATGTCCAATGGCATTAATGTTCTAATAGAATTTTAGCTTTATACGTTTTTCCGTTACATATTTGTGAGAGACAGATAAATGACAAACGAGGGCGGAACGCCCCTTATATTTGTCAAGTTTCTTCCTACTAACTAACGATACATCGAAAATTTCATCGTTCACCTCCATTTATTTCACATTTGAGAGTTATATCACAAAATACACCAAAATCACGGATTTTTGTAGGTGGGCGGGACACGACCATTTTTTTTCAATATTCCTTCTACTATCTTACAGTCAGTCTAAAATTGCATCTTTGTACGTTCTTTCCTTTCATATTTAGTGCGAAATATGCTTAAAAAGGCAAATTTTTTATGAGAGGGTGAAAAAACGGTCGGGTCACGCCTATTTTTCGCATGTTAGATTCCCGTTATTATATTATGGTTTACCTTAAATTTCATCTTTGTACCTTCATCTGTTTCATATTTATAACATACTTTGTACTAAAATACTCTAAAATTACAGATTCATGGGTTTTTGTTCCACAACTTACTTATTTAGAAATATTTGTGCCAAATTTCGTCTTCCTAGCTCATCCGGTGTGATATCTATGGTGCTTTCAACAGACAGACAGACAGACGGACATCACTAAATCGACTTAAAATCTTACCAGGCCCCTGAATATATATACATGTTGGGGTCTTAGATGAATATTTTAACATGTTTGTTTGATGGTGGGTATAAAAAAGGACATTAAACATGTTGATATAATACAAAAAGTGAAAGAAATAGTTGGCAGATATCAAGAAAAAGTGAAGACATTGTTTAAACAGGTGGGGCATTAAAAAACTGCTATAAACTTAAGTCAGTAGTGTGAGGGAGTGAGTGTGAAACTTAAGTTTCAACATGTTGGCATCGATAAAATATTGAGATTGTAGCCATAAATAAATCCAGTAGTTTGTTAGCAATCATGTGGAAAATTGTTTAAGAATCATCGTTATCAATGTCAATCTGTAATTATAAGAAAGAAAAAACAAAAAAATTACAAAGTTATTCCTTCAACATGTTTAACAATTTCGCTTTCCTGTTAAAAGGAAATGAAAGCAAATATAAGAACAAAAATAATATTTATTATAAATGACACAAAATTTAAGTAAATGTGAGTGTTAGGAGAAAAAGGTCCTTTCTTCATGTACATAGTAGGTATTGGTAACTAATTTACTTTGAAAAAGGAAAATTAATAATGTTACCAATAATAAGATTAAAATGATGACTATGATTTTAAATGAGTGTCATTATTTTTTTTCCTTTCTATTATACAAAATATATTCAAGTTTGATTTTTTTTGACTTTTAAAGTGTAAATTAAAAATCAACATTTTGCAAAGATTTATTCTAAGAAATTGTAAATAATTTATATTTCTAACAAATACTAAGTTCATTGAACGTATAGTCCATTTGGGAATAGAAATTTGTGGTATTTGATATAGAATTCTGGGAATTAAATTTTAAACTTTTCTAGTTGGACTATATATTTAAGCTATAGAACATTGTAAATTATGCAAGTTAGATTTTTGCTAAATCAAGTTCAAGTTTAATGAACTCTTGAATAAAACGAAAACTATTAGGAAATAATCTCAAAAAAAAGGAATATTTAATATTCAAAAGTATTGAACTTTTAGCTCAAAAGAAGCTTAAGTTAAAAGGTTAGTTCAGTATAAGTGTGTTCATTTACTTTAAGCTAATTTTGGGTAAAATTTTGTTGTCTTCTGTCTTGTGTATTGGGTCTTTATTAGACAATATTTGTTGTTGTATTTGGGACAAAACTATTTTTTTATTTTATTTTATTAGTCTTGTTTGAAAACAGTTTTAGCTTCATTAGATTAAACGTTTTGAAATTCGTTTTATTTCAATATTTATAATTGGCTATTAGGATAAAAAGCAGAATTGAAATTTAAAGCTTTGCTTGTAGGAAACCTGCCCAGATGTTAATTTTTCTGTCCCACTATGGTCGGATTGTAATGTACTGAGGAGAACTCGCAGGGTGCGGTCGCTCAGGATTCTATTGCATGCACAGCTAATTATGGCTTCTGTACACATCATTCTTAAGGACGTTCCGGCTGTTCAGAAGATAAAATTGGAAGACTAGCAGATGTTTGATTTTCTGTTTTTTATGTAACTCAGCAGAATAACTTAATTAATGCTGAGTTATATAAAACTGAAGGAATGGTACCAATTTGGTCGGTTTGCAGATGACGTTATCCATTTGTTTGAGATGAGATATCCTTGTTCGATATAGCAAGTTGTGTTCGATCAGGACTCTATTTTATCTAGTAATGGTTCATCTAATTATGGCTGCTGCTGCGGACATCATTCTTACTGACATTCGATCGACAGTGAAGAAGATGACATTGTCGACACTAATATCGGAAGTTTTTTCGGATGAGTTGATAAGATCCATTAGGAACAAACTAGCCAATAAACTGATTAAATCTAGTCACATCATGAAGATTACGCAGATTTCTCAATTTGACACATCGGGTTGCAATATAGGGGACATTATAGAGCATCGGTTGAGGAAAATACATCTCTTTTGAGTGTAATTAGAAAAAGGACGTACAAACTGGGGGAGTATAAGTAATGATTGAGTGACCAACCGCCTTTTATTTCTTTTAAAAATCAGCATATCAATCTCAGGTTTTAAGATTGCGTGGCGTTGTTAGTAAAGTGGATACCCCAGATCTGACTTTTTCTATTTCAAATTCAAAATTAAATAATGCACAAGAGAAAAATTTAATTGGCTTTCAACATCGACCATCAACCTTCTTTGTTTTTTATGTGGCAGTCTTATGTTTTCATAGAGGTGGAAAACTTCTAAACCTCTATTACAATACTCAGGAATCTAACTTGTTCCGATCTATGATCAAGTATTTCCCGGATAATAACTTTTGCGGTATCCGCTAGCAAAATTTGTCCTGAATGGTTATCCGGACGTCTGATGAAAGTAGGCATAGCGTGCTGAAAAATGTCTGGAATCATGGTGAGTCAAGGGCGGGAATATGTAGAATCAATGGCAAAGAAAGCGTTCTAGAAAGCGGAGCTAGTGTCTGATTTGTAGACATGTAGACATAAATGTATTATAAACATGTATGATGTATAATCTGTTGCAATGTTCATTCGAATAAATACAGTTTAATGAAACCAACAAGAATTTTAACCAAACTGCTTCTATGATTTTAACCAAACTGTTTCTGAACGGAGCAGAATGGCGATGTTTTGTTGAGGTCCTATGCTTATTATTGGGACGAAGGGAATATATATTTGATTTGCGTATTAATTTTATAATATACTGGGATTATTTAGTTTTGGTCACATGTATTGTAAATTTTTTTCTGAGTATATTAAATTCATCGAAACAAAAACAAGACAACTAGGGTTTTGAACAAACCTTTTATAATTTACATTTATTTTATGAGAAAGGAAGGCAAGGAAAATTGTCAAAAAAGTTTGCTTTGAACACTTATTCACTATTAATACTTTTTATAATAAAGTTAAAATGATGCATTAAAAAAATTAGTTTCATTCTAAGTAGAGATTAATTTGACAGAACTTGTTGTATTTTTTTGTATTTTACCTTTTGCTTTTTGATAAAGGTAACTTTGTCATGACCTTGGTATTATAATTGGTCACTTTTAACTTAAATTTATTTTTTCCTTCCATGCTTAAATGATTTTTTTTAATGTGTTAATGTTAACAATATTTTTATTTCTTTGCCTTTGTTGTGGTTTATTTTATATTTCTTTGTATTTTTGTTTTTTTTTTTTTCGTATTAATTGTCCACTTTAACCGCAAGCATTTTCTTTAAATTAATTAATAAAGTCATATTATTTATTTAGTGGAAAGTTAAAAAAAGCAGAAAAATTAAAAATTAAAAGATACTTGAGAATGTATGAGAAAAAGAAAAATAACTAAGAAAACCAATTAAGAAATTACAATAAACAAGCCCTAGTCGTTCAAGCCCGACTTTATGATGCCCTAAACCTCATGAACATAAATGAACAATATATGTGGATATACGTTGATGTTGTTAAGATGAAATCTAAAATCATTGAAAAACATTTGAAATAATCAGCTACAGAATCGTGAATATTGAATACAGTTGATTGCATTACTGAACAATTATATGGCCCTAATTTCAAGTCTTACTAAACCGAAACGAAACCGAACAATTCAATGAAGATAATTACGAACAAGTTTGCAATAATGGCCGATGCAAGGAGAAGAAGACAAGTCCAAATTGGACGTGCTTTTAATGAGTCGACAAAAAATTGTAGGAACTTGATTAAAAAACTTTACGAAAAAGAAAGAAAATTCGATCAATATTGAATGAATTTCGAAGCTCAGAAGATTCGCGGACTACCATCAACACTGAATGAAAAATGGCGATACAAAATCGGCAATGGCTTAGATTGCATCCTTAACCTACTAGATTTTATCCTAATAGCAATGTGGTTTTTAAATTTAACGTTTAAGTCGACAATATAGGTGTCAAAAACTTGCTGAAGCTAAGTCCAGAAAACTAATTATTTTTACACGCTTCATTTCGAAATTAAATGGCATGTTCGCACATTCCAACCTTATTTCGTTTTTACCTGTTGTGTCATTCAAGGTAGGGCTTTGTCTATCCATCTTAATAAAATTATTTTAGAATGAAGAGAAGAGAAGAAGAGTAAAGTTAATTGAAAGTACATAATGAAATGTGGTAGTAAATTCGTCACAAGGTATAAGAAGTGTTAAAATACTTGCTTGTCGATTAGATCGATACTTTTACTGCTCATTAATGATACCGTAAGGTATCATTTCGTATACATATGAGAAAATGCTTTATTTGACTTTTGTATTGACTCTAAACGAGTGCATCTTGTTACTCAGTTATTTTTCAGTTTTGTTATTCGAATCTGATGTTACACGATTAGATTCTATATAGTTTGTTGAAATCACTCCATAATGCACATTTTGCTCAAGAACTTACAATGTGTTTTCTATGTATATGTAGGTAATCTTAGAATCGATCTATACCCTGCAAGGGTATAGATAAGTTACCTTATCAATTTTCTCCATTTTTGATAAAATTATTCTTCTGAGTCACCCAAAAAAGTGAAAATGTAGACAATAAACAAATTAACAATAACAAATATAAGTTATATCTAAAATTAATCAGAAATTCTTTATTATTTCTTTCAAATCAAAAAGAGGGAGTCATGAATATGATAACATTTTAGATCAGTCCAAATATTAATAAAATTGATATAGAATATCGACAAATATGTTCATTATATATATGTATTTATTAATGGCACATTTTAGTGTGCCAAAATATGCACTCAAAAGCTAGATGATGTTTAATATTAGATCTAGGGCTATTTTCTCCCGAAAGACTTATTTTTGTGATAAGAAAACGTGACATCTATTTTTAACCAAAATATGTGTCGCTTCAGATGAAATTTCGATAGCAAATGTTGTCGGGGTAAATTTAGTTCTTATTTGTGCCATTTCAATATAACTAACAACAATTGCAGAAATAGATTAGTATTTATTTAAGAAAATTGTGCGCCCTGACATTCATTCAACTTCGAATTTTAACAAAAGTTTAGACATTTAACTGACACGGATTTCCTTCAAAAATAAATTAAAGAAAGAAAAAAAAACTTTACTACATTTTCTAGCTCCATCAAAATACAGACTTGTTAAATTGTTAAGCTTTAGAAAGTGAAAATAGAATATAAATAAATGAATGAGAGAGTGAAAAGAAATCCGTTTTTAGTTAAGAAGTTTTTTCTTCATCTGTTATTTTGTAATGGAAGAAGATATTTTCATTATTTACCAAGTGTTACTTTAAATTAAGACAGCAATAAGTATTTTTCTTTATAGGTTTGAGTACTTCAATAAAAATGTGTCTGTGTGGGTATGTGTGCCTTTGAATGAGTGTGAATGGAATTTATTTTTGTGTAGGTTGGGGAAAATATTGAAATACTTAATTCTAAGGAAATTCTTCAATAGGCATTGAACATTTTTAGCATCACTTAAAAGAATTTTTAGAAAATGAGAAATATTTTATTGGTACATATTTTTTTCTACAGAAATTTGTATGTTTATTGTGAAATTTGTTTTATTTACTTTTTTTTAACAGCACAATTTGTCGGCAGAATAATTTTTTGTTAAAGAACTGAAATTGAATTTCTATTATAGTTAAATTATATTGTTGTACAAATATATGTGTGCGTGTTATGAAGATCAAACGGGAAAATATTATAAAATACTTTAAATTTTACAAATAAGTTTAAATGTTTAAAGAATTATGCATAGATTTTTCATAAATTATTTCTACATAAATAACACAGTTCACAGTGATTCTATCGGATCAAGGGGTTAGTGCAATCGTTCTCAAAAAGGTGTTTTTCAAAAAGCCAGAAAAGTCACTCCAATGGAGTCGCGAAGAACTTAAAATTTACTAGAACTAAACTATAACTAAACTTGAACTGAAATACATCTGAACTAGAACTGAAAAAGAACTAAACTAGAACTAAACCATAACTGAACTAGAACTGAACTGGAACTGAACTAGAA
>JACGTJ010005692.1:1711-14447 GCA_014858695.1 Chrysomya rufifacies | reverse complement strand
CGAAGCAAACCGGGAAACCCCTAGAACTTTATAATATTTCCTAATCTTTATGAACTTTTTCTTTAATATCTTACAAAATTCTTTGATTATAAGTTGTTCTTTTTTAAAAAGTTTTAAATTTAAAACTTTCCCTTTACTAAAAAAATAGCATTTAGCCACTTTAATTTAATTATTTTTATTATTTATAAAATGTTTTAATCTCAACTATGTAATGTGGTAAATAAAGTGAGTTTTTTGCCAAAAACCCAGCTTATGCAATTCTCTTTTTAAGAAACAAAAAGTAAAACGCAAGCCATAAAAAAACAAAAGACTTAAGACATAAACTTTAAAGTTTTTGTTAGAAAAAAAAAAACAAAACCTAAAACAGCTGCAAAATTTCAAATGTTTAATAAATTAAAAAGAAAAATTTTCAAATGACATAAATATATATGTATATATATATAAAAACGAAACCGAAAAAAAAAACAAACGTGAGAAAACATTACATACATTTGTAAAAAGCTTACATACAAACAAATAGCAGAAAAATATGAATGAATGAAGTGATGACTTATACAAATTTTTATGCGTTTTCTATGTGTGATTAATTAAACATACTTACAAATGAATAAACTAACAATAGAAATGCATGAAATAACAGCAATGCATTAAAAAAGAGGCGAAATATTTAACTATAGAGGAAAATCTTTTAAGATAAACTCCATGATGAATACAAAATTAAAACGAATTTAACAACAAAAACTGAAAACCGCAAAATAACTCTTAGAAATCAAACAACAAAAACTAGCAACATAATCATTAAACTCTATTCTCATACATAAGTTGAAAAAAAATTCGAGAAAAAAGTGAAGTGTATTCAATTGAAGTGTATAGAAAACAGAAAAAAAGCATCATTTTTTAAGAAAACATAACAGCTAAAGAAAATCTTTTTTTTTGATAAATTAAAATCTTTTAAAATCATGTATCCATCAACTTGTTAAAAAAAAATCAAAAAGATAAAAAAAATTTATCTCAAATGAAAAATATAAAAAAACTAACCAAAGTGTTCAATCAACTACAAACAGCTGCTGACTTAGTTCAACAACATTTGTGTCGTGTTTAACTGCAATATGCAACAAATGTTGTTTTTTTTTGTTTTGCAAATAAATTTACATAATTTTTAATTTTTTTTCTTACATTTTTTATAGTGAAAAATTTCTCTGGAAATTATAAATAATAATATTAAACCAATAATAATAATAGTAAAAAATAAAATCAAAATTTTTTTATGTAGACACCAGAAATTATAATGTTAACACCCATATCCAATACAAAAACAACAACTGCAACATCAGGATCTAAAACAGCAGCAACAACAACAACAACTAAAGCATTCAAATTAACAACATCTAGTGCTTGTTTTTATAGAAATATGTCTCATTTACCACAAATGTCACCGTCTATGGTGACAGCTAAAAATTTAAACATAAAAGCGAAAAGCTTTAAAAAGTTAAATGTATTTTGGTTGTGGTCGTTATTAATAATGTGTACATTGCGTGTAACTTATAGTCAAGGTAAGTAAAGTTTGTTTGTTTGTTACAAAATTATTTAAAATTTTGTTTTTTAATTAGTTTGTAAGTTTGTGTAGAGAAAAACGAAAAAAAAAATCATAAATAAATGTTTGAATTAATTAAGTTATTTTGTTGCATAAATTACAAAAAAAAAACTATTATAATTGCATTATTACTTAACCAACTGGTAAAATTATAACAATTTTTAGCTTTAATTATTAATTGCTTTTGTTTACACCGAACAACATTTAAAGATCTTTGTTTCATTTTTGGTAGATAAGTGAAAAGAAAAAAAACAGAGGCGTATTGTTCTATTAAATAATGGTGAATTAATATATTGAGAATGATTTAAATTGCTTTTAAATATACTTATAAAAGTGGGCAGTATTTGTTGTTATTTTTTCATTTGTTAAAAATAAAGTTAAAAAATTTAATTTCATCTGAATACTAGACAAATTTGAAAGTTTAAATGAAATGTATACAAAATTTATAAAAAAAAATTTTAAATAAAATCTTTAAATCTGTGTAGCATTGGAACCGTTTAAGTCTCCTAGTGAAACCGTTTAAGTTTCCTGATTCTATCTAACAAGGAAATAGCTAAAGGAATTATATCATTCCTAAGTTAGTTTAGATACCTTTCTTTAAATTACTTATCTCTTCTATAACCGAAATAATTCGAAGATTTCTGTGTAATTCTTATCGGTCATAAAATCGTGGAGCATTGGCAATTCCTCTCTGAGTTTTAGACTGATAACGCATTAATATCTCAATTTTGTGTGAGTGAGATATTTGAAATTGAAATTCATTATATGATTTAGTAATCTTTCGATAATGAATTAAGTTTGAATTATAAATAAATCTCAAATTTAGTATTATCGCCTTGATTGTGCTATGCTTTTGTTTTTAGTACTTTTATGCATTTACTTTGTACTTTTGTAATCCCCAATATTTGTACTTGCCTCAAAACTGTATTGATATGTGATGAAAAATTTTAACTTGTTAAACTTTTCAAATTGCATTACATTAACGAGTATTTGATTTGATCATTCCTTTAAACATCTGTCCAAATTTATGTATAAATAATATTTTATATCTATCTTTCAACATCTCTAAATTAAGCTTTTTGTCTGTAGATCTTTCTACTGTTATCAATCTAAAGAGGAAATTTCTAGACTGATGCTGTAAGTTTATGTCTCAATTGGGACCTTGGTGTATAGATATCATGAATATTATTTTATCTATATTTGCAATATGTGTTCACAATCTTACATAAAAGGTTCAATAGTGTAATAGACATTTATGTGTACAAACTGAAATTGAATAGGTGTCAAATTAAACACGATATTGATTTCAATGTGTATGCGTAAGGGAATAGATTTCAAAGTGACCAGTTTTGAATCCACATATTTTTAATAAACCAAATGAAATTCATTTCATTCATGTATTTTCTCCTTTTAATTGTGCGTAGGCTCCATCTGATGGCGTATAATAGCAAATCGTTTAGATGTTTATTTTACCATTTCTATGTGCTTTGCAAAGTACAAAACATTTTGTGAATTTTATGTTTCTATTTTAATTCTATGCGATAGTTTATTGGTGAATAATACAACTCTCCTCAATCATATTTGTTTTCCAAACTTATATTTTCTAAAGAGTTATAGGCTTTGATTAGATTTGCACAATTTCTTTGCCTTAGTAAGATATTGAATGTGTTATCTTTGGTGTGAAGTTAATCAATAACAGATCAATGAAACAAGCTATTATTTTTAGAAATATTTACTCATGAAATTTCAACTAAAATGACGCATCTTTCTTTTAGAAGCAGTCGCATATTATTACTGTTTTTATTGCATATTATGGGTGACGGAATTGTGCCATTTAGAAGACCTTATATGTTGATTTTCATCTAGATTCTATTAACATTTCGACTCTTTTGTATGCTTTTAACAATCTTAAGTAATATACTCGTTTTTTGTAGGAGTGTTTGTGTGTCTCAATAGAATAATTTTATCAAAAGTGAAGAAATTTATCACACAATTATTGGCAAAGATGTTTTGGCACATCGTTGTCATATTGTAAATGTCAAACAGAATGTTTAAAAATAAATAATTAATTTGCTAAACAATACAAAAAGATCATACAGATTTAATTCAATTATTTCATCTATTTTGTTATTTTAAGTAAATTTCTTTATCTTTTTCATACTTTTTTGTTAAGATCTCCATAAATTCTTAATAAGCCTTAAATATATTTTTATATGGTTTAATACATTTGAAGCAATAATGATTGCCATCCAGATTTAAGCATAAAACTCAATGAATATCTTCATTTAATAACCTCGCTTCCGGAGTTTTTTTAGCAAAAAATACTCCTTATTTTTATGCTATTTTAAAGTACAACACTGAACTGGAAATTTAGATTTAAAATATAATTCTGCAAAATTATATATTTTGCGTGTTCAATATTTTTTTTTTCTATATGTGCAAAACTAAAATCTAAAAAAAAAAATCAAACGGAAGTATTAACTTGTCTGTATATTTGAAATGTTTGTCTGTTAAAAAATACAAAAACAATAATGATTCATTATAAAAATGAATTTCTTAATAAAAAAATTTATTACATTATAATTAATGGTTAAAAAAATTATAACAAATATTAAAAAATAAATGAAAAACATTAAAACTTAAATAAGTTTTATTTACAAAACAAAAGATATATGAATACAAGTAATATTATATTCGACTTGGTCGAATCTTTGATACCCATCAATAATAGCACCTATGTCAAAGATATTATAAATGGGCAGAAGTCATGCCCATATTCGAATAAATGTTGTTGGATATATGTAATAATAAACAATTCCATATATTTTTAAAGGACCAAATTAGGTAGTTGGGCATAAAAGTGTTAGGGTCATCTCCTGTTTTCGTGTCCAAATTTTCTATAATTATGTAGTAGTGTACCAAGATTTTCACCTCCAGTTTTACATTTTTCTGTTTCATGTTGAATACATATTATACATAAAATCCTCCAAAACTTCCTGTTTTTTAAATCAGTTTTTAGTCCTATTTATTAACTTATTCTGCCCATATCCTATATCAAACAAACTTAAAATAAAAAATTGTGCAAATTTTAATTTCCTTCCGGTTGGATTTCTATCGTACTTTCAACAGATGAATATTTGGACGGACATTACTAATTACATTTAGTATCTTATCAGGACTTAGAATATGTATACATGTTGAGATCTTAAATGCATGTTACAAATGGAATGACAAACCTAATATGTATCCACGAACAGTTGGACGGACATTGTTAATTCGACTTAGAATCCTATCAGGACTCAGAATTTGTACATATGTTGAGGTCTTAAATGTATGTTACAAATGGAATAACAAACCCAATATCCACCACCCCTCATTATTTTTTGATGCTGGCTATAATAATGAAGATATATGTATGTATCTACGTAAAATTTAAATGCTAGATTAATAGGAATTTAATTTAGAAAATTTGTTTAAATTTTCAAATGTTTATTGAAATTCTTTAACGATTTAATTAGTATCCATTTATAAAATAAATATTATTTAGGCAAGAGAAAAAAATGGTTTAAAAAAGACCAAAGAAAATACAAATAAAACTCATATAAGTAAATAAATTCATAATTTTATCTTTAATGACCTTCATGGTTAGTTAGTTTTGTTTCATTTTTGTGTATGTTAATCATTTAAAATGTTATTACTTATGTTTTATTTTTGCTCTATTGTAAAGCTCTATTTTTTTTGTTTTGGTTTGTCTTCGTCTGAGAACTAAAACGGAAACAGTCAATCTTTATAAAAATTTTGTTTATTGAAATACAAAAAAAAAAAACCCGAATTTCATATTTCTTTTAAATATCATAGTTTTTGTTTGCACAAATAAGACAAACATTATAATAAACAAATTAGAGAGATATATAGACTTAAGTAGATTTTATACATTTAAATGATGGGAATTTTTAATTTAACAAAAAATTTGTTATTTTGTTTGAAATAATTTTAAGATAATACCAAAATCATAATATTTAAATTAAAAATAGAAATTTGAGGATCATTGGGTGTTCGTTAAGTAAATAATTAACAAAAAAAGGTTAATTAAAAACTAGGTAAGTTTTGTAAATATTTATGCATAAAATAGCCTTCATATAATAATGCTTTCATTGTATGCTAGACTTTCTTTTTAATTACCAATGATGGATTGGAGGGCATATTCAATTCATCATATTCCGCATGTTATATCTTTAAATTTTTGTTGATATGATTATGAGTAATTTTAATAAAAATTAGTCTGTTCGTTTGTATATCTGGCTGTGTCTTTGTCATTCTGTCCTTTCTTCGGTTGAAAGCAGGATAGATAGGTCATGATTTGAATAACAAAAAGGAACTATGTTTGTCCACTGATGCTGATGTCATAAATAATGCAATATAGGACAAAATGTCCGATATCGAAGAGCAAAGTAATTGTTGTACTCTTCACTTATAGCTAAAGGGTATATATGTTTGTCATTCCATTTGTAATTTCAACATTTTTGATATATATTCAGAATCGTGGGTACAAAAGAAATCGCCCTTCCGTCCGTTTATGAAGGCCCCCGGTCATAAAGCTATACAATATATAGAACAAATTCGGTTATTTTTCAATATTTCGACTATTTTTATACGTACTACGGACTTGGATTTTTTAAATGGGTTGATAAATAGCCGAGTTGTGGTCAAAAAACTATTAAATTTCTTTTTATTTGTAATTGTTGTTTTTGTACACATTACTATAAATCTTTGTTTTGGATTTGTGAAGGCGTTATGAAAAATAAATACTTCATTGTTTCACAAAAAATTTTATTGATTTTTGGAAGATTTTTCGGTTTAAGGTTGTACCGGATTCGACCAACTGGAACGGCGAACGGAATAGGCTATTTTTGGACGATTTTTTTTCTTTGAGTTAGCCAACTTAAGTGAAGGGTATTTAATCAAGAGAAGTATTTGATTTTATAAAGAATTTGCTAATTATTCATAATAAAAATAAAAGAAATTGCTCAGAATCTTGCAATAACATGTACATGTTAATACATAAATTTCAGTATCTCTTAAACATTAAAAGATTTAACTAATGTTTTTCGTAGAACTCCATTGATATAACGAGAAAAACTTTCTTTTTTTTCGGCAAAGTACCAAACGTTCATACTATTTTTGATACAAATGTATTTTTATATAGGTTTTTATTTTAGATACGATAAATTGTTTTGACAAGTTTGTTGCCGATTTGAAAGAGAAATCATGGACGAAATCATAGTCAATTAAACATAGTCGTTTTTGCGTTATAAAATAGGTTTAGATATATTAAATCTATATCATTTTTGAAAACAAATTGTACCTAAAATGCCAAACATCATTCCCCATTTGAAATGTCCACAATTTTGCAACATTTCTAAAAATGTATAATTTTTTTTTTTAATGAAAATAAAAAAAAAACTTCAAAAATTTATAAAAATTTTACGAAATTTTAAAAATTTTTTCTAAAAATGTTTAATTATTTCAACAATTATTTATAATTTTTCTATGTATTTAAAACTTTCTATATATTTAGAACTTAATCAAATATTCTCAATTTTTAATAATAAATGTTAAAAACACTAACCCAATTTTCCATAATATTAACCGGAAATTTTAAAAAACTTAACTAATGTTTAGGTTTTAATTTGTAGTTTTTGTTTTGGTGAAAATGGAGGTAAAAGTGTTCTTTAATTATTAAACAAGTTGAAAGTAAAATAAGATAAATTATTAAACAATTTATGGTAGAAAAGAACGCTGTAAGCTGTTAAAAACAAAAGACTTAAGAAACGAACTTCTTTTTTTTCAGTGAATTACTTTCATTTCATTTATGAATAATTAATATTTTTTTTTTTGGTATATGATAAATAACTTTCCAATAAGTATATAACAAAAAAAACAAACAAAAGAAACTAGAACATCGAGTTTTCGCTTTCATTACAACTAAAAACGAACGTTAATTCAATTTTGTTTTCCAACACCTCCTACCCCCCAGCTTCTTAACTAAAACCGTTATATATAAATTGCAACTTGAAAATAAATAAAAAACAAAACAACAAAACAAGTTAAACCACTTAAACATTTTAGCAATCCTTTGTAGGCAATTATGATCACGAAACAATCTTAAACGTTTGCTAAATTGTGAAACCTCCACAAAATTTTCAAGCCAGCCAGGCAGCCAGGCAGCCAGGCAGCCAGCCAAGTGTCTAGTCATGCACCGAGTTTGCAAAACAAAAATATATATATATATTCTGGAATTAAAATTCTATTTCAACTATTGATTCATACCTTGCTATCATATACTTGTGTATGAACGAGTTATTGTAAATTTGTTTGTTATTTATATATAAATTCAAATCATCATTATGAATAATTTTGTTGTATTCAGATTTTTATTTTCTAGTTTTTTTTTTTTTTTTTAACTATTTTAAATTTCATTAGAAATTAAAAGAAATTTTGTCTTAAGATTTTGCTTAAATAATTTATGTCTTTTTTATATAATACTGAGATGATTATAAAATAAACTTTTATTTTTTTTTAACAAACTTTTGTTCTTTGATTTGCAAAAATGAAAATAAAAGTGTTTAAATTTAAATAAATTACTAAACTGTTGTTTGTTATAACTTTATTACATATACATTCACACAATGAATACACACTTAAGATAAATCCCAAAAATATTATGAAATGTTGTTTGGCTGAAGACTTTTTGACATTTTGTAAACTGGTTTTAAAGTGTGTGTGTGTGTGTTTGTTTTTGTTTATTGTTTTTATTGCCAGTTGTCAGCGATCTGTTATATGTAAATATTTCAATATACCTATAATTTTTTTTTAACTGCATTAACGGGGGCTGTCATAAAAGAAATAAGAACAAAAGATTTATGTAAAAAAAGTTGCACAATTATTGATTTGATTGTTGTATTGGTAAATGAAAACCGTTAATATGGAATATTTTTATTTGGCAAATAATTTATTTGAAATGGTAGTGGGGCTATTGTGGGGGTCAGTTGCTGCAGATTTAATTTTTATACAAATTTTATGTAAGTGTGTGTTATAATTTAAGCAAAGTGTTTTAGAAAATAATAATTTTATTTTTGATGAAATGTGTTAATTGCATAAAATTTAGCCATCAATTAAATAAAATAGTTGATTAATCCATTTTATAAAGTAGGTAATTGAATTTGTACCCCTCCCCAAAAATAATCATATCAATTACCAAATATTTGGTCATATTAATATTTATAATTAAAAAAATAATTAAATTAATTATGTGAATGATTGGAAACACAAATTTCCATTTAAAATTACTCACTTAATTGTTTCAATTATTGTTTTAATTGAAAATATTTTGTGATATTGTAATATTTTCAGTTATTTTGAACGTATTTTGATAATTAATATAATCATTTTGATGAGATCTGCAAATTCAATTACCCGTTTAATTGAATGGATTAATTTATTATATTTTTGAGCATTTTACTTAAATCATTGTTAATTTTTATTTAATTAACACTTTTCTTCTTTTTTCAGTGTATTAATTTCAAATGTTGAATATTTATATTCTTAAAAATTAATCCCTTTTAATAACCATTTAAAGAATCGCCAGTTATATAGCGTTATTCGGAAGAATACGCCAGCATATCATTAAAAATTTAAAGCTTAATTTTTTCAAAAATATAATACGTAACTTCATCACTTTACATATTCTAAAGTATTAAGTACAAAAAAAAAAAAAAAAAAAAATACTTATACAAAATAATTTCTATGTTTTTTTAAAGCTCTTTTACTGCTCTACTAAAATCTATATCTGCTTATAAATTTATATTTGCTCATGAATACTTAAATATGTATATCCCAAAGATTTATGATACAAACAAAAATTTTAAATTAGTTTCTCTACATTTTCATACATGAGTTATAAAAATGAAATCTTGATGGTATTTAAGAAAACTTTTATCTATTGAATAAATCATTTTGAAATTAATTAAAATTATATTATATATATTTTAAAATGATTTAAAATATTATAATCAAAATGTTAACCACATAGATTAATATAGATATGTTACTCATATAAATGTTTACAAAAAATACAAGAACAAAAGCTTTACCCAGAAAAACAAAAATCCACACGTGCGGGAATTGTTTTTTGTTTTCAATGAAACATTTTACTAATACACTCTTAGACTCAGATTACTTGGCAGGAGAGTAACATATCTATATCATCTATGGTCAACAATATAAAATTTTTATAGTTTGTTTTATTTGTATTGTAGAAATTTCTAAAATCTTGTTATACTCTACACCACCGAAGGTGAAGAAGGTATAATGCTTTTGTCGAAACATTTATAATATAAATGATCATCGGACCCCTAATTTAAAATATACCGTTAGACTCAGTATTACATTCTGAGTCGATTTAACGATGAGCGTCCGTCCTTTGTTAGTTCATGTACAGGTCGCAATTTTAAGGATATTTTGATGAAATTTGACACATATTATTATTTTGATAAAAGAACAAAATTTGTTCAATATATTCCTAATCGTGCTATTCTTATAACCTCTCCGGTATGGGAGTTTGATTAGAAATTTTGTACACCTTCGAAACAGGAATATAAGTTAGGGAACGTATCAGTATAAGTAAGATTAGCTTTCATAAATGTTGATATATAAAAGTTATGTTTTTTTATCTGTTTTACATTATTATAAATGTAGTCCTTGTGAATGAAACCAGTTATTTTTCACTCTATGTAAAATGAGAGTGTTTTAAAATTGATTTTTTTTTCCAAACGGAGGTAGGACAAGTTTGGGAGTGAATTTTTAAAACTCCCCAAATTCTTCTAGATAATCAACATTAAAAGTAAATTGGTGCGTAACAAGTGCATCTAGCTATGTCCGTCTGCCTGATGAAATCATAAAAAAGATCGCGCCGGAAAAGCTACGAAGTAAAAATATTTCTCTTGTGTAAGATTCGTTTGGTAATTAAAATATGCAGAGTCAGTTTAAAAATAATGAAGTTGTGGAACACAAATCCTTTAAAACAAAGTATTTCATTGCCTAATAAAAACAATTAAGATATTATATTCGGCTTGGCCGAATCTTTAATATCCACCATCTAAAAATGGGAGATTTTCATGGATGAACGGAAAAGTGGGCGGAGCAGCCTAATGATACATCGAAAATTTCATCGTTAATCTACATTCATTTCACATTGGTTACATATTTTATCACAAAATAACCAAAATCACAGATTTTTGTAGATGGGCGGTTCACGCCGAAATATGCCTAAAAAGGCGTATTTTTATGAGCGGGCAAAAAAATGGGAGGGTCACGCCTATTTTTCGCATCTTAATTTCAGGTTAATATATTATGATTAAAGGAGTTTCTCCAATGTTTAGCTCAATTCTCATATAATTTCATATAAATAATAAGAATATGTTCTGTATTTCTCAAAGTTGTAGTTACAATTCTGCGTGTCTGATCGATTTTGTACATATAGGAAATAGGCATGGTTTTTGCTTACATTTCGTGCATGATTTTGGTGGTCATTAGAGATTCACCCTTGTTTATATTTATCCAATTTTAAAAGGCTCAAGTCCTTATGTGTTACAGACCTGTACATAAATGATATTCAATTGGATTTTAGGTGATGATCGGGTATTCAACTAGAACTAACGAACTGGTTCTAATTAATATTCAAATTATTTGTAAACATTTTGTTCTGGTTAATTGACACGAGAATTTTCGTAGGAGTATTGTTTTATTTTTTATAAGTTCTTTATAATTTAATAATATTCTATTCAAAAATCATTAACTTTGTCTTTATTTTTATTTTTAAGTTTAACTGAAATTGATTTCTAAACTTTTAAACGATAAGTTTACAGAAGTAGTATGTACAAAGGAAACCAGTTTATCTAAATAAATATTCAACTTTAAAATTATACAGGTTTTTTGTTTTGCATTTTATTTAAACAAATTATATGCATAAAAATCATATTTCATAAAAAAAACCAAACAAGAATATATAAAATACAGCAGATAAAAACATTTAGCACTTGAATTAATTTACGTCATTTGATGCTTTTAAACTCAATTTTAAAAGATTTTTGTGTGTTTTCATGAAAATATTATGATGATAGCAAACATACATATACATACTTTATTTTTCTATTTTAGCAAACCAAGTGTGAATTGTTTTTATTTTTGTAGGTCTGGTCACAACAGATCTTGCTAACCTTTGAAATTTAACTTGAATTACATATGAAAAAAATTTATATATAAATGTTAATATGAATATGCATAAAAAAGTCGACCTAAACCTAAAGAAATATACAAAAGAAAACCATATCAAATGTCATTAATAAATAAGAAGTTTATTATTTATTTTTGAATGTTGCAGACATTGGCCAAGAAATTTATAACAAAAAAAGAAGAAGTCATAAAAAGTTATGAAATTAAATAATATTCTAATAAATCAAAATATTTTTTTTTTACAATTTATGTTTTGAAAAGCTTTTTGCAATCAATAAAACAAAGAAAAGGGTACAATTTATAAAAATAAATGACCTTCAATTTGGTTTAAATATATGTAACCTTCTAGAGAAGGGGTCAATAATAAAATTATATTTATTAATATCTTTTACAATTTTATAGATTTTTGAATTGTGTTATTTAAAAACAGAAAAAAACAAATACAATGTGGAGACTTGAAGTTTAATTCCCTAATTTCTAGTTCGGATGAGCACTAGGAATAGTGTAAACTGATGTATTACATACACTTAGAGAAATGTTCTCATTCGTGCTTGAAATAATCACATATGGTGTCAATAGTGTATTAGACACATATATGCTTAATATGAAAACCATGTTGTCATTTTCACAACGCCTATTTTTCGCATCTTAATTTTCCGTTGCTAAATTTCAACTTTGTACCTTCCAAAATTACACATTTTCATATGTTTTTGTTCCATAACTTCCTTATTTATAATCCAAACAAACCTTATATAAGAAAAATATTTGTGCCGAATTCCATGTTCCTAGCTTATCTGGTGCTTTCAACAAACAGACAGACGTAGGGACATCGCTAGATCGACTTAGAAT